>CM064499.1:10633257-10832556 GCA_032716605.1 Paralithodes platypus | reverse complement strand
AGTAACAGAACTGCTGATGTTATCTTAAAACTTTACTTGTCATTAGTGAGACCCCATATGGATTATGCTGTCCAATTTTGGTGTCCTTATTACAGAATGGACATAGATTCATTGGAGAGAGTACAGCGTAGAATGACAAAAATGATCCATAATATTAGAAATCTTTCGTATGAAGAAAGGTTGAAGAAATTAGGTTTACATTCGTTAGAGAGACGCAGAGTTAGAGGGGATATGATAGAGGTGTTCAAGTGGGTTAGTGGGATTAACAAAGGGGACATGGCAAATGTACTAAAGCTCAGTGATAGCGAAAGAACTCGTACCAATGGTTTCAAATTAGATAAATTTCGTTTCAGAAAAGATATAGGCAAGTATTGGTTTGGTAACAGAGTTGTAGATGGGTGGAATGGACTACCAAGTGCTATAGTGGGATCTAAAACTGTAGGGAGCTTTAAGATAAAATTGGATAAGCATATGGACGAGAAGGGTTGGGTGTGAAGGGGGATCAGCCGGGTTGGGCCAATCAGCGCTCTGCAGACCTCCATAATCCTGCGTTAATCTCTAACCGTTTTGGTAAGATGATCCTCAGGGTATTAGAGTGTGAAGCCTATAATTGGGCTTTGTAATGAATTGGGGTTGTGTGGGACAGGGATCTGCCTTGCTTAGGCCAATCGGCTTTCTGCAGACTCCCATTTTCTTATGTTCTTATGTTCTTAATGTTGCATCTCTCTCGCTATTCTATCGCTACTATAATAATCAGTGTTCCTCAGAGCTATCCCAGTGCATACCACCTCCTTTACGTAGGGCACGTGGTACCCGTCTTGCAACTCAATCCCACCCCTACTCTGTGCAACTCTCCAACCCAAGAGTGAAACGTGTTACGACTGGGGTTCAAATATATCAGGGCTCTTATTCATTGGACTAGTAATGGCATAAATGTTACAACGGAAAGCGCTAGCTCCAACCTCTGATGTATTCCCAGTGAACAAAGAACACAAATACTCTACAGAGTTCTATATGCAATAATAGGCTATCAAACTCTCAATAAATGTGTGTGTACTCTAGGCTTAATGTTATGTGAAAACAGCCTATTACTACCTATAACCGAAGGTGCTTGGTTATGGTATGCAAAGTAAGGTGGTAAGAGAAGTTACAGCTTACGTTACTTTAATCAATAAATGTCAGGCATTCCTGCATGAAAGAAAGTGCACTAAAGTCCTTCAACACTAACAAGGAATCTTCTTTAAATGTTAGATGCTATAAAGATGCTCGTATCGGAAATGGAACCCAAAACGGCAGGCAGCGGAACAATGCTCGTGCAGGCTATGCACACAAAAAGGCAGAATATATATAATGCCGTCGGAGCCAAGAATATCCTAAACACAACAACAATAATAATAATCGCCACGACAATGCAGTATTCCTATCAACAAAAAGAGCCTAAGTCGTTTGTGTCTCAATACATCAAACTAGGCTGCGAAATGCTTGTGTAATCATAAATGGGTATGCATAAAAAGAGTAATTGGTTTAATATACTTAATGTCTACTATGATTGATAAAGTCTAGCTAGAGTCAATGATACGAGATACTGGTGCGCATGGCATGCCGCATAGCCTAGTGCAAATCTCAAGTCTGTGCGTCAAATATTACGTTATAGGGAAGGGTAGCTCTCTTGAGAAACCTTAATACCGAAGTATTAAGCGTTCTCCTGGCGTACCTCAAAGACAAACAATCGAGACTAGAACAGTGCAGAATGGTATAGGCAAAAAGCCCTCATTCGTGCATGCTCTATTCTCAATGGCACACAGACTAGAATTTACTCGATCAACTCCAGTTCTCAGGTATGTCGTGCAGCTTTTAACTAAAGCCAGCACTCATAGGAAACAATACCTTATAATATCAGACTCCTAGTCTAGCATTATCTAATCCAGCAGAACACTAATAATTAAAGGAAGCGGCAATATGAAAGCCAACCAATGCTTCGTGATCCACTTATCTTAACAACTAACATACATGGGTTATATCAGACCTTAACGCACAATACAACTGGCCAGCATGAAGCTGATTTTGCAGAGTTAACCAGAGGGGGTATAATATTAATAAAAGATGGTGAAAGATATGGAAAATGAGAGAGATAGGCAGAGGAAAAGATTCTCAGGTGCGAGCGGGGTACAGGTAGCAAGGGAAAAAGATGGGTGCGTTCTAGAAACCAGATCTGAGGGAGAGAGTGGCGAGGAACTGTATATATACTCGCACCAGCTCGAGGCGCGTGGGAAAAAAGCGGTTACAAGTCCTCTAACCACTAGCAAGAGAGCTTGCAGCATGGTAAGGACCTCTCTCCACCAACCCCCGCGAGGCAGCCAGCCGTGACGTCATCGAGCGAGACAAAAACACTACGCGCTCCCTCTCACTCTGTTCTACTCTCTCTCTCTCTCCCAGATCCCATCATTATTAGTTAATGATAAAACATATACTTTACAATTAAATATATAAAGCCTTGACATGGGTGAAAACAAAGAGCCTTTCTGGACTGCCCATGACACAAGCTTTCATATGAAATAAAGCACACTCTAATACACAAACTGTAGCCCCATCCACTGCCCTAGCGAGTCACTGTAGGACAAGCCATGCGGTTCTAACGGAGTGGTTAACGTCACAAACGTTACTCTCAAACTTTCTTCTACTCAACATCTGAGCACTGGAACTCTCTCCCAGAATCGGTCTTTCCCTCTTCCTATGACTTAAATTGCTTCAAACTCCGTGTGTGCAGGCATTTTGGCTCGAACGTCCCTTGATTTTGGCCCTGTCACTCTTTCAACTATGGGGGAGGCACTCGCTATAGGCAGTTATGCCTTTTGCCTCCCTCTATCACATAGAAAAAAAAAAAAAAAAAAAAAAATGCAGATGACATAACACTCACATGCACACACCATGACCCAAACACAGCAACAGATCTCCTTCAACCCTATCTCAACACACTACATGGCTGGTGCACTACAAACAGACTTGATCTAGCCCCAGCCAAATCCACCGAAACAATGCTCACAAGCTGAACAGAACACGAATACATCCCTCAACTCACCATAAACAACACACCCCTAACACATACACACTCACCCAAAATACTAGGAGTAACATGATACTCATATGATATTCAAACAGCACACCACAAACACAAAAAAGAAACTGACACCCAGACTTAATGCCCTCAGGTCATTGCTCACACAAAATTTGGACACAACAAAGAAACCACCACCACAGTTTATAAACAATACATAAGATCAGTGATGGAATATGCAAGCCCAGCCTGGGCTTCTAACCTAGCTGAAACACATCATAAGACCTTACAGACTATTCAAAACAAAGCCCTACTACAGCTATTACACCCACAAAACACCTACATCAAGAAACCAAAATCCTCAAAGTCAAAGACCATCTGGACATGAGAGGCACTCAATTCCTGGCAGCAGCCTCCACGAACCAAAACCACCCACTACACTACATGGCAACACACCCACAGACACCAAGAAATATCAAAACAACACCCAGCACACGGTATCACACACAAATACTGTCCTCTCTCCCTCCCTGCCCACCCCAAACCAACTTCCAGAAGCACATCCATACTCATATCTCTCGCCGATCCATTCACTCACTCATAGACAACACGCAGCTGCAAGCAAGACCTCCCGAAATCCATCCTTCCGAATCCTCCCTTCCTCGCGAGGACAGAGTCCACCTGGCCAGGCTGAGATGCGGACACCATCCAGCTCTTCTGAGCTATCAGAAGAGAATGGATGACTCCGTCGTCGAAACCTGCCCGGGATGTAACACAGCACCCCATACCATTAAACACATCATAGAAGACTGCATTTCACACAACCACTTACACCAACAACATAATCTACACTCAATGAGAGCTCTGTGGGAAAGCCCGATTGTGGCCATGGCCTTCCTCAGGGACTCGGGGCTGTTCGGCCAGACAGCTTAGGGAACAAGAACAAGAACAACAACAACAACAACCTCTAGTACATCTGGTGATAGGGATGGTGCTAGTGGTAGCAGTGAATGAAATGACTGCGGAAATTGACGAGTTAGGCCAGGGGTCGGCAACCTGTGGCTCAGGAGCCGCATGCGGCTCTTTCAGGACACTTGTGTGGCTCCAGAAGCTCCAGAAATAATAATTCTTCCTTTAAAATAAAGGCATCATATAACACATTCAAGGCAACATTAGATTTGTATATTCAACTTCGAAATGATGTATAGGTATGAATCGTTATGAATCTAGAGATGTGACGCATGTCTTTCCTAATCTTGTGAATACCAGTACAGTATATGGAACAATATTACTATATAATTTGTTTAGTTCAGAGGTAGGGTATATTCTCTTATTTCTGAAGTACTGTAGATTTCGGTTGATGAGACCATTTGTTTTGTATTGCGGCTCCGGCAATACATTTTTTGTTATGAAACTTAAAAAAATTGCTCTTCTAGCTTTAAGGGTTGCTGACCACTGGGCTAGGCTATACAGTTGGTCCTCCGGTAACGCGTGTTTTGGAAACGCGGATTTGGTGGCACGCGGTACACCCCAAATATCCAACATTTTGCTAGCACGGTCAATACTTACACTGACGCAGGGTCCAGCTGGGCAGTTTTCTCTCTCCTGGGCCGGGCGAGGCTGTTCCGTCTCCCTCCCTGGTCCAGTGACGTCACTTGCGGCTCGTCCGGGTATGTCATTCCCTCCCCAGCGTCCTTGTCCAGTTCCACCATTGTTCGCCTCACGTACCGACCCCCCCCCCCCCCCCTCTCCCCCCCCCCAACCGTGTGTGTTGTAACACAGACCGTGGTTCTCAAAGTGCCTTTTTTCTGTGACCTAACCTCGCCGCCATGCCGCCCAAGAAGCACCGTATCTTTACGTACGCACAGAATATGACATCGTGAAATAGTTAGAGAAGGGGAAGAGACAAGCTGAGTTGGCAAGATGACACAATGTTAACGAGAGTACAATTCACACCATTTGGAAGGACAGGGAGAAGATTGACAATATTATGAAGGGAAACCCCGCAGAGGGTACTCAGGCGTCGATTAAAGTTGGAAATGTCATCCTAAAGAAGACAGAGAAGCTAATGGTGCGTTATTTGGCGAGGCAAAATAAGAATCATGTGCCGACAGACGGACGGATGATCAGAGAAAAAGCCAAGAAATATTATGCAGCAGTGGCTCGAATGAACAATGTGCAGAACCCCAAACCCTTTAAGGCATCTGCTGGGTGGTTGGTGTCCTTCAATAAACGAAACAAAATTAAAAGTGTTCGTATAACAGGAGAGACAGCAAGCGCCGACCATGCTGCAGCCAACGAATTCACTGCTTTCTTACGTGAGGTTATTGTGGCCGATAGTTACAACTTGGATCAGATTTTCAACTGCGATGAGTCTGGGAGTCAACTGGAAGAAAATGCCTAAAAGGTCTTACATTTCTCGCTAGGGGCTACAAAATGGCCAAAGAACGTGTAACCATCTTGTTGACCTGCAATGCTTCCGGCACCTGCAAGATGAAGCCTCTAATCATCCATAAGGCAAAGCGGCCAAGGCCTTATCGCAATATGGACATGGCCAAGTTGAATGTTCATTGGATGAGCAACAAGAAGGCCTGGATGTCGTCAGCGTTGAGCCTCGAATGGTTCGATAATAATTTTGTGAAGGACTTGGAAACTATTTGTGCCCGCCAAAACATTGCTTTTAAAGCACTGTTATTGCTTGACAACGCACCAGGACATTCCAGATTGTTGGTTGATCGGCACCCTAACGTAAAAGTGATGTTCATGCCCCCGAATACTACGTCTCTCCTACAGCCCCTGGACCAGGAGGTGATAGCGTGCTTTAAGGGTGCATATGCCACTAAGACTTTCTTGATGCTCGACACTGCCACTGACACCCAAGAAGAACTGCTACAGATATCGGACGATGAATCAGTCCCTGACTCTCTCCCACCACTCTTAGAACTGGCTGCCCCTGACTCTCCCCCACCACTCAATGAGCCTGCACCAAACTCGCCTCCACAACAACGACAACAACAGCAACAGGAACCCGCCGACGGAGCAGCTATGACAGTTCATGCCTTTTGGAAAAGGTTTCATATTAAGAACGCAGTGGATACGATGGTGGAAGCGTGGGCTGATGTGACAAGAGCTACAATCCACCATGCCTGGAGGAATGTTCTAGAGGGGTTACCTGGGCACAAGCTGGATTTACCTGATCAGCCAGACAGGCTTGAGGCAGTGGTGGAGAGAACAGTCGAGGACACAACAAAGAAACTACCACCACAGTATATAAACAATACATAAGATCAGTGATGGAATACGCAAGCCCAGCCTCGGCTTCTAACCTAGCTGAAACACATCATAAGACCTTACAGACTATTCAAAACAAAGCCCTGAAGATCATTACAGGCTGCACAGCTACTGCACCCACAGATCACCTACATCAAGAAACCAAAATCCTCAAAGTCAAAGACCATCTGGACATGAGAGGCACTCAATTCCTGGCAGCAGCCTCCACGAACCAAGACCACCCACTAAACTACATGGCAACACACCCACAGACACCAAGAAATATCAAAACAACACCCAGCACACGGTATCACACACAATTATTGTCCTCTCTCCCTCCCTGCCCACCCCGAACCAACTTCCAGAAGCACATCCATACTCATATCTCTCACCGATCCATCCACTCACTCACAGACAACACGCAGCTGCATGCACGACCTCCCGAAATCCATCCTTCCGAATCCTCCCTTCCTCGCGAGGACAGAGTCCACCTGGCCAGGCTGAGATGCGGACACCATCCAGCTCTCCTGAGCTATCAGAAGAGACTGGATGACTCCGTTGTCGACACCTGCCCGGGATGTAACACAGCACCCCATACCATTAAACACATCATAGAAGACTGCATTTCACACAACCACTTACGCCAACAACACAATCTACACTCAATGAGAGCTCTGTGGGAAAGCCCGATCGTGGCCATGGCCTTTCTCAGGGACTCGGGGCTGTTCGGCCAGGCAGCTTAGGGAACAACAACAACAACAACAACAGTCGAGGTTGCCAGACGTGTGCCTGGGATGGGTGAAGTGGGGCCAGAAGATATTCAAGGTTTGATTCAGCCACCACAGGAGCCTGATGCCGAGGACCTAATGCAGGATTTGGAAGAGGATGAGCAGGCAGAGGAAGAACATAGAGAAGAAGACGAACCCCAGGAAGAGCCGAACAATCCTGGTCTACGGGAATTTGTAGAATTGTCACAACGCCTCAGCCATCACATGAACAACTTTGATCCCAAACATGATCGTTCAGCACAGATAATAGCAAGCTTCACTGCTTCCATCCAGCCGTACTTCGACATGTTTCACGACAGGATAAATGCACGCCAGCAGACATGAATAACAGCTTTCTTTCGCCAACAACAACAACAACAACAGGAACAAGTGGCGTCGAGTGACTCCGACTCCGACTCCGACCCTCAGCCACCAGACGATTTACTGTCGGTTGTATCAGATGCCGACTACAGTGGCTTCGAGGACTCTGATGCTGAAGCTGGGGAGGGACCTCGCCTTATCAACGAATGGCTGGCAGCGAGAGCTAACAGACCATCAACTTCATCGCAGTGACGGCGATGGATCCAGGGGGGAGGGGACGGGGGGGATGCAACACTTCATTTATTCAGAGGTAAGAGTTGCAATGGGCAAATCAACCCAATGCACATGTAAAATAACCTTTATAATTGAATTTATTATTATAACATAGGCTTCTATGGAGAAAAAGTGGACTTTGTGGAAATCCCAGAACGCCAAGGTACCGGTACCTTTAACATGTAACATATGGGTTCGGTAACGCGGATTTTGCTAACACGGGCAGTAACCAGAACACATTGGCCGCGTTACTGGAGGACCAATTGTATATGACAATGATTTAAAAAAAAATTATGTGTGGTAAGTAATCTCCTTATAATATTTATTTATTAGTATTCTCCTCATAATATGTATATATTGGACGCATTGGGGGAAAATGGGTACTTGAGGGGTGACTATTTGGACAAATTTGGAACCAATTACCATTTTTCCCATAAGAACAATGCCCCAATCTTCGCTGAATCAATCTTCGCAGGGTTTTTTCAGCACCAATTAGCCGCGAAGATCAGTGCTCCACTGTATGTGTTATTTTTTATTTTTTTAATCTATGAATCATTTCTAATACGATGAAATTGAAAACAATATTATCCTTCCAACACACAAATAATAAAATGAAAAAGAGAGTTGATTTCTCCTTTGTCTTTTCAGAAACTTAAGTCCGTCTCATATTTGTTCGTATTTTATCGATCGCTTGGACCTAGCAACTCTTTATCTATCTATAAGTTTAAAGTTTAAGTTTAACAAATTTAACCCTTTCTCTGCGGCCTATTTCCACCATATTAGGGCTCATTCAGGTACTCCTGATTGATTAGGCAAGTGTCTGAATGAAATGAAATGTATTCAGCTGAAACTAGAAGAAAATAGCTTCAAAATTACACCAAAACGAGCTTCGTAGCTCGCGGAGTTCACCCGCAGCGCTACCATAGACATTCGCTAAAATTAGCTATTCTCGCTAATGTCTTGCTACATTTGTCTTTGGCAGCACTGTATACCTAGCGAAACTCTGACTCAGAGACTTCAGTGCCACGGCCGCCTGGCTGGGAGAAGGACATGTGGCCTGTCGCGCTCCCGCTCCCTTGCACTCAATTTTACAGGCTTTAAGAGGCTTTAAAAGCCTGTAGATTGCTGTAAATTGCCATGGCGTTCAGGAATGTCTCCCGCAGGGAAAGGGTTAAAGACTGTTTTGTCCACAGATAATGTGGTTACAGTCTCACGTCCTAAATGGCAGCTTTTCAGGCAGCCCTGTCAAGGGCTGCCTCTGTTGTCAATTTCTTTATTTTGAGATCGGACCAGAGTGCTCGAGCCCACGTCATTCTAGGTCCACCCCTACGCGCAGCTCCCCCCACGTTCACAGTCTGGCATTTCTTCACCCAGTTCTGATCATCCATTCTCTCCACATGTCCAAACCAACCAAGTCGGCTCGTGCGCATCACTTCACTGACACTCCTAATGCCCAAACGCCTTCTCAATTCCTCGCTCGATACCCTGTTCCTAAGATTAACCCAACACATCCATCTCACCATTTTCTTCTCATTCCGTTCCATTCTATTGATGTCCTCTGCTTTAACCGGCCACGTCTCCAAGGCATAGGTCATCGCGCTCCTAACACACACGGTATACACCTTCCCTTTAAGGTGGGGTGGGAGCCATCTCATGGTCAGGAGTGGCAACAGCTCTCTAAACTTTCCCCAGCCACTTCTGACTCTAGTAATGGAGGTAGCTTCAGCGCCACCTCTGGCGGAAATCGTATCGCCCAGGTAGCAGAACTTATTCACACACTCCAGCGTTACACTGTCGAAATCAACACTGACAGGCGGGTCATTTAATATAAGATCTTCCTTGCACACTGCACATTCAAAGTCTATGATTCTTGTCAAAGGTCCTCCAGCTCCACTACATCTCTTGTGTACCTAGTCACTACAGACGCAACATTGAATCGAGTTACTTCACACCCCCTTCCCACATACTGCGCATGGATAGTCGCTGCTTCTTTCCATAGTTCCACGCCCTACTCCACTAATCATGACCTTTGTTTTATCTATGTTAACTCTTAGACCCTTATTTGCTATACCTTCCCTCCATCTTTTGAACTTCGTCTCTGCTTCCTGTGCAATATTTGCGATAAGAACTAGATCATCTGCATATAATAGCTCCCATGGGAGTCCTGTCCTAAATTCCCTTGACAAGAGCCTCCAGGACTAAAACAAACAGTAATGGGCTCAGCACTGAACTTTGGTAAACTCCAACCTTCATTGGGAACTCTTCGCTCAGGCCCCCATTTACAAGGGCCTGAGCGAAGAGTTCCCAGTGAATGCATCTATCTATCTCCCTTGTACATTAACATAACTATGGCTTATTTATTAGTGGCCCCTCCATCATTGACGAACATGCCTATTACATAAGGCATCCTCTTCAAACACTAATCCGCCGTAGTTTGAATCTACCGCGCAGAGCATTTAAAATCTGAGGAGCCTTCATCATGAGCGCACGTGACCTCACTCATGGCTTCAGTCATTATGAATTGGGTTCTCACTACGAAATAACTTCGTAAAAAAATAAAAACAAAAAGAAAATAAGAATAACTATCCAATAAGCTTTCCATCATATCGTGGATGTACTTGTGTGGATCTTTGACCAGACGTTGATTCAGGCGTCATTCTTCCTTCTCTGCTCTGCGCTCAACCTGCCCGGACGTGTCTCCCCACGCTCCGCTGGTTCCGCATTTGCTGCGTCCCTAGTGAGTTTTTTCTCATTTGTTTACTCTGGGATGTATCGAGTAAGGTTAGGATATGTGTAGCAGGAGTGTCCTGGGCTGGTTGCCCGCAGTGCAGTGTATTTTGGGTCGTGTGTTTGGGGCATCTATTTCGGATGTACCCTCGTGGTCCTGTTGTGGACATGTGATCTTTTCACAGTTGAGTTAGCTTGTGATGCAGGCGGCTTTCATTACGCGTTATTTTATGCTGCCTTTTATCGTTCTGATGAGGTAAGCTGTGCTTCTGACGTTCCTAGCGTATTTTTCTTCACTTAGTGAAGTTTTTTCTGGGTCCCGAGTCAGTCTTCCCTTTGTCGGAAGTCTTTACTACAGTGGTGTGTTGGCGGTGGTTCCTGTTGTTATATTTCCAGTGTTTTTGTTTATATTTCAACATTTCGTATGCCGTCTGCTTAGGCCTAGCCAGCCGCTCGTAGCTTTGCCACATGTACAAGTGTTATTGTTTATTTTATAAATATGTCCTACTGTGTCATGTGTATCCTGGTTTAGTTGTGTATTGGCTAATTCCACGGACTATGTATGTTTCCTGGTTTAGTTGTGTATTGGCTAATTCCACGGATTATTGTGTGGGCCCTGGGCTAGTCGTGCTTGGCTTGATCCCAGGTCCGTTGTGCGTTCAGTTGGTTTCTGAACGGGGTGGGTTACTTTCCGGCGGGTTTTTCTCGGTTTCACCATGAAAAACCCGGCCGAGAGCCGTGTTGGGCCACGCGTGGTTTCAACACAGGCTTGTGTCCCCGGCGAGGAGGTGTCTGTGGCTCTCCAGGACTGCGTCTCTGTGTTGGTGCCTGTTTCAGGCTCCCTATGATCCCCGGCGGTCTGGCTGTACCCATCTAACATTGTTCATGCGGACAGATGTTATGAAGTTTTTCTACCCGGTTTTACAAACCACATAGAACAAACCTAGCTGTTGATTGAGGGCTTTCCTCCCCGGCGATCTTTTACAAAGAAGTGGGGACAGGAACTTATGGGGTTAACGTTGTTTACATCTCACCCGGCGGGTGCACCTTGGTAGGGTGGGATGAACGTCTTGGTCATTCAATTTAGTTAACCGATCCATTTTAAGTGGTACTTTAGGTATCTCCGCCTTCAGCCTGACAGCGATCGAAGGCTCAATTAGGTTTAACATCTTTTCACAAATTTCTCACACCCGGCGGGTGCTCCTGGGAGGAGGAAATAAGGAATTTACAATTCCATATAGTTAACCAGTTAATTGAGAGATACGTTAATGTATCGCCGCCTTCAAACTTACGGCGATCCTTTGTGACAATTAGTTAGAAATCAGATCTCGTATCAGCCTGCCCTGTGTTATTCTGCTAAATAATTCTGGTGCCGGCGTCTTTGTGGGGGGTTGTTTTTCCAAAATTGAATCTTGAGACAGTCACCACCAGAAAGACTATGTTATAAACGCCATACTGGTCCTTTATATTATGTCAGAGGGTATTCTTAACTTTCTTAGGACATGTTTCGATATTCGGAAATCTTTATAGGATCCCGCCGCGTAGCGAGCTGTGATCGTTGTGACATTACGGCTCGTTACCCGGCGGGTTATTGACACATGTGTGTGTGTGTGTGTGTATGCGATCATGTTGGGTTAACCTTATGAGCATTAACTCCTGGAAATTTTCTTTTTTCCAGAGCTGGGCCCCGGCAGACCAATACAGACCCTGCAGTAGTTTCCCACCAGTCTCTGTCATGGCTACCTTTGCCCCAGTTTTTGCTTTATGCATTACCCCTACCTGTGCCGGTATCCCTATTTTTGCGCACACTCTTTGCATCAAGTGTGTTAAATGTCTAGACCGTTCAAGGGGTCTGTGGGTGACGCGCAAATGTTCATTTTGCTCCCAATTAAGTGTCAAAGTCCTCTGCGATAATGATAAGACCGCAGCGGTCGCCTTACGAGAGGTTAGGCAACAGATGGCAGCGTATACTACGATTGTGGCTCATAAGTCACTTCAATGTGACAACGTCCCTCTTTGGGATAGGCTTCTTGTTGAGCACCCTCCCCCTAAACGTCCCTCTCGAGTAACTAGTCGTAAGCCGGCAGAGACTGGTCAGGTTTCTGTGTCTGCTCCTACTGCTACTGCGAAACGTCAACGAGAGGCTACACCCCCGGCGGCAGCCTCCTCGTCCCGGGAGAGATCTCGGTCTAGGTCACCTCTCAGACACCAGCCATCTAGTCTTGCCTCTTCACCATCGAGTAAGAAGAGTAAGACAGAAAGTTCCACCAGTGGTCACGGCGATAAATCCTATAAATCGAAGAGTAGTTCACGGTCACACCGCAGCCATAAATCTTCAAAGAGGGATTCCCATGATAAAAAAGCCTCACGACATTCACCAGTTTCTAGTGCTTCTCATCGTACCTCTACCCCAGACAGAGTTGGTGTTCGTGCTCAAGGGTCCAGTATAGTGCCTGTACCTAAAGATGATTTACCCATTAACATTTTAACCCTGGAATTAGATAATTCAGGGGGCTCAGGGGTTGAGAGTGTTGCGGACTCCCAAGGGAGTGTAGGCCAAGGCCTAGGTGTTTGGCGTTATTCTCAGCCAGGACCTGACCACCCACTTCCGGCTCAAACTATTCACACAGTGGCTGACGTCCACCGGGACGCGGCGATCCCATCCTCTATCCCTGACTTATCTTGGCAACAAGGTGATACCCCAGCTTCGGCGGGATCTTCTCAGGAGGAACAGGATCAAAAAGACGAGGTTTCAATTATCTCAGATATGGAAGGGCAAGAGTCAGGTTCAGGCTTAGACGCCGCACAAGATCTTAATGATTCCCTAGTTAGTACATCATCAAGTCAATTTGTCACTGCACAGGAAATTGATGGGCTACTCAGTAATGCTTTATCTAAAAATTTTAGCCAACAGCAGGAAACTCCCACAGTGGACTTGGGAGCTCCCACGACAAGCTCTACGGTACGGCCTCTGATGACTTCTATTGCTTTAACTCAGATCCCTCACCCTCCCCCTCTGTCACCATCAGTGGTTACTAGGCCTGCTACGGCGGCATTGACCACTTCCAATGTAAGGGTTATAACGGATGTCAATCCGTCCCCCCTAGACAGAGCGCCTCTCAGAAAGGTAGCTATGCCCTTGCTTTACGGACCAGACGAGTCATGGGTCCTTTTGACCCCCACTAAACCAGAGATTGCCCAACCTACCTTGTCAGGGGAACTCCCAGTACCGCGTGAGTGGGTCATCCAGGGCAATAAATCTAGGAAATTAAGGGCCTTGGATACTTTAGGCAATGTACTAGATGTCAACATCAAGACTATACCTAGTTATTATCACCAAGATTATTTTGTTTATGCTGCTAAGCCGGCTTTACCCTCTGCCTCAGCTTCAAAACTTTTTTCAGACTGGTCTAAGCATGACGGATTTAATGACATTAAGACTCTGTCAGCTCTCACTCCAGAACTCGATTTGCTAACCGTCACAGACACAGCAGCTAATCCAGTCTTGAAGGTGGGGCAGTTGGGTCCAGGACCTTGGGTGGAATGGGAGGCAGAGGCTCAAAACTTTGCAACCACATTTACTTCCAAAACTTCCCACCAGATCCCTCAAGATACTCATTCTTGGTTCTCCATGCCAGTGTGTTCTGCCGGCGGAGTCCCTTCAGCTTTGTTTGCTTTCTTAGCTGCCCCTAAAATTAATCTCTGTGAGCTAAAAGAACCTTTCACTACCCCTACCTCAACTCACCTAGAACGAGAATTTAGGCTAAGGGGGAAAGCTTTTCGCCTGTTCTCTCAATACATAGTGTCTCAACAGATAGCAAAGTCTTTGCTCCGGTCCACTCAGGCAATCGCAGACGCGGACGCCAGACGATCGGTTGAATTGTCCCGGCGACTGCTTCTTCAGTCGTCAATCCAATCTTTGGGTGACATCCGCACCGCCTTGCTTGAGGCGGTACGAGCGAGACAAGACCTCAGAATGTCCTTAGTCCGAAAACTGCCTGATCACATTGCGAATCAGGTGGTCATGTCACCAGTGCTCACTCCCTCTTTAATGACCCCTGACGTGTGGCGAACGGTGTTTAATATGGCTCAGGCCTTTAAACACAGTCCCACCCCTTCTAAGAAACCTGCCTTTAACTTCCCCAAACCCAGGAAGGTCGCTAAGGCTCAGCCGGGGGGATCTAAGCCCTTTCTTCCACCTAAGTCCTCCTCCTCCCCTCAAGGTCAGTACAGGCATAGACAGAGTAGGTTTTCAGGTCAAAGAGGACGCGGCCATAATAAGCCAGGTCAGGGCCCGTCTTCGGCCAACGCCAGCCAGCCGGCGAAGCGTCCACCACCACCAACTCCACCACCATAAAAAACTAAAGTCTCTCTCACTCCCGGTGCCAGTCTTAAGGCCGGCGGATCCGAGGGTAGTACAGCCGGCGAACCCTTGTCTGCTAACTGGGTCGTTCCGAACGTGTCACCAAGCATGGCCGTTAAAAACTTGGGCACGGATGGTGGCACGCAAAGGCATCACTTGGTAGTGGCTCCGGCGACCTCGCTTACGTCAGCCGACAACGGCGAATTTTGTTTCATTAGAGGTGGAGTCACTGGTCCAGGAAATGATTGCCAAGAATGTCATCATCCCGGTCCCCCCAAATTACCCTGTATTCACGTCCAAGCTATTTTTGGTTCCCAAAAGGGACAGTGTTCAGATGAGACCAGTCGTAGACCTGTCTTATCTGAACCTTCACATTCACGAGTCATTCCGTATGTTAACAGTACACCAAATCAGGCTAACACTTCCGCCGGGAGGTTGGATGTGTTCCCTAGACCTGACAGACGCTCATTGGCACATATCGGTAAACAAAAGGTTTCAAAGGTTTCTGGCCTTACGGATCAGGCACCAAAATTTTGTTTTTCAAAGGATGCCATTCGGTTTGAACCTGGCACCTCGATTATTCACGAAATTAGTCCGGCAAGCCCTGATGCCGTTATTAAAGCAAGGAATCAGAGTGTTGTGGTACCTAGATGACTGGCTGGTGGTGGCAGAGACAGAGCAATTATGCATCAAACATGTCAACATAATTTTAAATCATGTCAAAACTCTAGGGTTCAAGGTAAATCTGGTAAAGTCAAATCTTGTTCCCTCACGAGTAATTCAGTGGATAGGGCTGGTCTGGGACACAGCTGCTCTCACTCTGAGTCAGAGTGTGGACAATCGCAACAGGTTTCGCAGGAAACTGTTCATGTTTCTTCACAGTCTGACTACGACACGAAGGGTCTGGGAGTCTCTGGTCGGCTCTCTCAACTGGATTCAACTAACTGTAATGTTGGGCCGGTTGAAAGTAAAACGTTTAATATTGGAAGGCAACAAATATTTCCCACTCTTACCGGCGGGAAAGTTATGGCCCATCCCAAAATTAATCCACACCTTACTAGCGGTCTGGGCGAAGAGGGAAACGTTGCACTCAATAATGTCATGGACCTCTCCTCCGCCAACAGTATGGGTAGACACGGATGCGTCAGGCACAATAGCACTGGGGATTTCAGTAAAATCAGGGGCACCAGGGTCAGGGGCTTTGGTCCCACTTAGAAATCTCCCACATCAATGTCAAAGAATTACTAGTCCCCTTGTATTTCCTTCAGGCTCACGGCCCTGCGTTAAGGGGCAAGTCGGTGGCCTTCAGAATGGACAATCTGAACGCAGTTCACTGTATTCAGAAACAAGGGTCAACGAGGTCAAGGAAGTTGCTAAACGTGTCGGAAGAGATTTTTACTCTAGCCAACAGACTAGACATTTATCTTCACGCATCTTATCTCCCAGGCGTAGCAAACGTCTGGGCAGACGCTCTGTCCCGGAGACAGAGCACGACAGTAGAATGGGAGCTCAAGCAACCCATTTTCAACCAAATGATTGCAGAGCTCTACCATCCACAAGTGGATCTGTTTGCGACCGAGGAGACTCACAAGCTCCCTCTATACCTCACCCGCCGGCAGGGGGGCCGGACGCTCTGGTGACAGACTGGAACAGATGGAGCTCCATCTATCTGTTTCCGCCGCCAAATGCGTCACTAATGTGCCACGTAGTGAACAAACTACGAGATTATCGAGGCTTAGTCTCGCTAGTCGCACCCCTGTGGCCGGCGCAGTTGTGGTACCAGCAATTAAAGACGAGGTGCCCGCACCCGGTGTCGCTCCCGGTCGGGTATTTCCACTTAGACACGATTGGCAACCTAGCGACCTCGCTGACTTTTGCATTATGGACATTCAGGAGGCCAAGTGGCTAGCACCATACGGTAGAGAGGTGACCAATAAATTATTAAATCAATATACTCAGTCTACGAAACGACAGTATCAATCACATTGGCAAACCTTTACTTCTTGGATCATTAGAACAGAACAGACTGTGCCATCGGTAGCTTTAGTTTTCAATTATTTAAATTATCTGTTTGAGCAGAAACGTTTATCTGTGGAAACGTTAAATAATCACTTAACTGCGATTAGAGTGCCCTTTTTAGACCTTACAGGTCTCTCCATACCGGTAGCGGAGGAAACAGGTTTTATGAGGGCATGTTTTAAACTCCGCCCACCTCCCCGTCAGCTCATGCCTACTTGGTCTCTGGACAAGGCATTGTCTTTACTTCACTCTCGTCTGTACCAAAATACTGCAGATTTTGCATTACTCTTAAAAAAGGCTGTATTCCTTTTGGCTTTGGCCACCGGGAACAGAGTTGGCGGCGATGAGCAACACACCTAATTGCCTTAGGTTTGGTAGACTTAATGAATGTATTCACATTGCACCTTCCCCGGGATTTGTAGCCAAGAATGAGCACAGTGCACACATGTTTTCTGAGTTCACGGTGCCGGCGTTAAAAAGGGGAAAGGTGCACCATAATCTATGTCCAGTGCAGGCTCTAACCAAATATTTGAGAGTGGCTCCTCTCAACCCCCAAGGTGCTTTATGGGTAGCGAGTACGGGTAAACGCTTACTGAAACGGAGATTAGCTTCTCTTCTGGTCGAAGTCATTAAAGAGAGTAATCCCGGCGTTGTGGGTAGGGCCCACGATTTACGCAAATGGGCGGCCTCTTTACGTTTCCTGAAGAATTTTTCAGTAGAAGATATTGCGTCCACACAGTTGTGGGCGTCTAATCATACGTTTTTGAATAGATACTTGTCAGTTGCTCTGGACAAACCTTCCTTACCATGTATAGCTTTAAGGCAAAGGGTCTAGGTGGCCCTACTGTCACTTTTGTTTACTTTCAAGGAAAAGGGGGGGGGGGGGGGTGCAGTCAGTGTAACATAGGACACCCTAGACCCCGCCAGAGTATAAGAGCTGTGATACAATTAGGGTTAATGTGATATGAAAATTTCTCTGCGAGAAATTGTGCTAGTACAATGTTAGTACAAAACAATGGAGTTGTTATAGTAGTTTTAGCTGTGAAAGCAATTTAGTATTAAACAGTGGAGATTTTTTGCAAATTATTTTTCACGAATATTATGGGGTTTATTATGTGCACATGTAAACTTATAACTTGTTATTTTTTGTCACCACTCGTTGAGTGGGGTGCCTTGGTAACTACAGATCTGTTCACAGAATCTCCAGAGTTACCCCATTTTTTGTCAAGCAGGCTTCTTTGAAGCACGCACCTGCTTGAACCCCCTTTTTTGTATTTATATGGTCTGCGCCGTAATTAAATATATTTTGTCAAAGTAAGAATACTATGTGGTTGTTTGATTATATGCTTTGCTAGAGTTATGATATGATTACGAATGTCCCCCTCCAGTCTTAGAAATCAGGCATGTTCGTCAATGATGGAGGGGCCACTAATAAATTATAGGTTTG
The DNA here is from genome assembly GCA_032716605.1 of Paralithodes platypus. Taxonomy (NCBI): domain Eukaryota; kingdom Metazoa; phylum Arthropoda; class Malacostraca; order Decapoda; family Lithodidae; genus Paralithodes; species Paralithodes platypus. The sequence goes on along the minus strand of CM064499.1, from coordinate 10,814,314 downwards.
ACTCCTGTAAGGAGATAAAGAAAACCTAATATTTAGTAGTGGCCCCGTAATCATTGACGACTGGGGCCCTCCTGACCGTCCCCTTCCCATTCGTTGATGTATTAAGGATTTTGGTTTACTTGATATGTCAGTGAAGGAAGAATGAAGCCTGAATCAGCGTCTGGTCAAAGATCCACACAAATACATCCACGATATGATGGAAAGCTTATTGGATAGTTATTCTTATTTTCTTTTTGTTTTTATTTTTTACGAAGTTTTTTCGTAGTGAGAACCCAATTCACAATGACTGAAGCCATGAGTGAGGTCTCGTGCGCTCATGATGAAGGCTCCTCAGATTTTAAATGCTCTGCGCGGTAGATTCAAACTACGGCGGATTAGTGTTTGAAGAGGATGCCTTATGTAATAGGCATGTTCGTCAATGATTACGGGGCCACTACTAAATATTAGGTTTTCTTTATCTCCTTACAGTGGTCAAACCTATAATTTGGACTTTTTGTAATCTATGAATAATTTCTAATGCAGTGGAATTGAAAAATATAATATCCTTCCAGCACATAGATAAACAAGAAATAAGAAATAGTCAACAAAAAATATTCCCCCATCTTCTCCAGATAGGCGCTAAGCTCCGACCGTCGGAAGATTTGCCTTTTATTTATTTATTTATTTCCATGGTATATTTTGGTTTTGAAAGTGTGTCTACCCCCCAGGGGGTAAGTGGGCCTTCATTTAATGGTGGAGGAAAAAAAAGAATATGCCTCACGCATCCTACTGCGTGTCGTACAAGGCGACTAATAGAGGGGATGGCGATAAACTTGTGGACCAACAGCCATTACTATTATTTTGTTTTTTACACCAACCAACTTCACATCTAAACTCAATTAATGAAATCATCAAATACATGTGGCACTCCGAGGACTCGAACCCAGGATACTCGCATAGAAATTCTGCGCACTACGCATTATGCTATCAAGACAGTTAATGCAATAAAGTCTTTATCTTAGCACTGTCTTGGTATGGCACTGCCGAGGCTGGTGGGGTGCGGATAGGTGCCACAGGGGACTGAGTCTTACCTGGGCCCTGTTTGGCACCACACCTGTGTCGGCAACAGTGTTTGCATGTTGGAGCAGTGTTGGGGCAGGACTTTATTGTTCTATAGTTCAAATTGCCTAATATACAGAAGAGTCTTGTTATGGTGCTGTCTTATTGTAACACTGTTAAGGCTGGTGTGGTTGCAGATACTGCAAGTGCAAGTGCTGCAGGGGGACTCTGTTGAGTCTTGCTGAAGCACGGTTAGCACTATACCAACATCAGCCATAGTGATGACTTGGTGGGGCAGTGCTGTGGCGGGACTGTATTGTATTACAGTACACTCCAACTACTGAAAGGCAACCCCGTCTGAGCCGTTACAATGCATGTAATGGAAAAATGACACTAAACCATTGTATTTATTAGTGGCCCCTCCATCATTGACGATTATGCCTATTACATAAGGCTACCTCTTCAAACGCTCATAAGCGTAGTTTGAATCTACCGCCGCAGAGCTCAGAGGAACCTTCATCATAAGCACATGCAAAATCACTCATGGTTCGTCTTCATGATTGGGTTCTCACTACAAAAAAACTTTGTAACAAATAAAAAATAAAAATAAAATAAGAATAACTATTCATAAGCTTTCCATATTCCGTGGATGTACTTCTGTGAATTCGTGGACCAGACGCTGACTAGCGCATTGTTCCGCCTTCCTTGCTCTGCGCTCACCCCACCCGGACGTGTCCCCCTCAGTGCTCCGCTTTTATTCCGCATTCTTGCGTCCCTAGTGAGTTTTTTCTCATTTGTTTACTCTGGGATGTCTTGAGTAAAGTTAGGATTAGCTTAGCAGGGGTGTCATGAGTGGTTTTCTCGCAGAACAAGTGTATTTTGGGTCGTTTTGTTGGGGCGTCTATTTCGGACGGACCCTCGTGGCCGAGTTGAGGACGCTCTGAAGCGTTTTTTCGTGTTTAGCCATCTTTAGTCCTAGCTTGTTAGGAGGCTTTAACTACGCGATGTCGGGCTTCTAGCTATCTTTCAGATGGAGTAGCCTATTTTGTTTTATACTGACGTTCCTGGTGTTTTTTCTTCACGTAGTGGAGTTCTTTCTGGGTCCCGAGTCAGTGTTACCCTTACCCGGGTTTTTTCTACGATGTTGATGTGGCAGCTGTTCCAGTTTTGGTGGGATGGAGTGCTTTTCGATTGTGTTTCGACGTCATTAAGTGTTTTTCCGTTTTCACCAGGCCTAGCCAGGCACTCGTAGTTTTTCACATATGCAAGTGTTTTCATTGTTTATTATTATAAAAATTTATTCATGTGTCATGTGTGTCCTGGATTAGTTGTGATTGGCTGATCCAGGAGCTTCGGACTGTGTCTGAATATGTTTATCAGATTGCGTTCTGATTGGTGTGGGTTGCCTTTCCGGCGGTTTTTGTCGATTGCTCCGAGAAAGCCGTTTTGTTTACCGGGTTTTAGTCAAGTTGGTTAAAATCGGTAGTTACCCCGGCGAGTTTGGTAACTTGAGGGCTCATCAGAAACTGCGTTCTCTGTGGTCGAGCCTGTGATCAGGCTTCCTGTGTTTTCCCGGCGAGGTGGGCCCCACACATTTATCTAGGTGATCATGCTGACACCTGTTGGATATGGTTTTCTCGGCTTTTCAAAGCCATTGAAACAATGCTGTTTGTTTGTTTGGTCTTTCCCTCCCGGCGACCTTTTTACAAAGAGGTCTGGGGCAGGTACAATTGGTTTGACTTTTAATATGAAACCCGGCGGTTGTACCTTCGGGTGGTTATATTAACGGATTTGCAATTCGCTATGGTTTGCCAAACAATTGATTGATACAATAAGGTATCACGGCCTTCAAGACGGCGATCTATGAGGGCTTCTGGGAGAAGTCGGATTAGAGATTAAGATAGGCTTAGACTTTTTATGGGATAAAAAGATGCCAGAATCTTACTAGTGTTTCAAGTGTAAAGGGATACTTGAAAGACTTCATCATTAATAAAGATATGCTTCATCTTTATGAAGACTCAGAAGATATGCTTAAATCTTTTGGACAGGTAAAGATATGCTGAAATCTTTAATATAAAACTACAGGACAACGAAAAGTAGTGGTTGAGGGCTACGGTTCGTTGACCAGCGGTTTTATGACACATGTTTTTGAAACATTTTGGGGTAACCTTATGAGCATTAATTCCTGGAAATGTTCTCTTTCCAGGGCGGAGTACCGGCGTGGCGCCAGGTGACCAGGTAGATCCCGGGGGTGGGTAGATTTCCGCCAGTCTCGGTCATGTCGACACTAGAACCTCTCATTGCTTTATGTTCAACGCCGTTATGCTCAGGTATCCCTATTTTTGCACACAAGCTGTGCATTAAATGTGTTAAATGCCTCGATAGGTCACGGGGGATATGGGTGACAAAGAATTGCCCTACAGTAGGGTCTCACATAAAACGAGTTTATGGTCGAAAAAACGAGGGCGTTTTATGCGATTTCGTTTTATGTGAACACAGTATTTTGGTGGCGCAATATCGTCAATGTTCACTGTAAGCGAATTTTTTTTCGTACAAAGCGAACGATATTTTGTACGTTTTGTACAATATTTCGGCGCTCTATATGAAAACTCCTCGGATTTGCCCCACTTTGGCGGCGGACTCATTTTATGTGATCACATTCGTTCTGATCGAAAATTAAATATTAATATTTTAGGTCGGTCGTTTTAATCGAGACTCGTTTTATGCGAACACGTTTTATGCGGGACCCTACTGTATTTGTAACCTCTTAAGTGTTAAAATTTAATTCAAAAAGATAATACTGCGGCGGTGGCTTTGCAAGAAGTGAAACAACTTCTCGCTACTTATTCAACAAATGTAGCACATAAAGCATTGCAATGTGATAACCTTGAGCTTTGGGAGCTGTTAATTATTAAACATGCCCCCCCCCTAAGAGTAAGATACGTGCACGTAAGACCTCAGAGACTGGGCGGGGACAGGTTACCACACCCTCCCCTGGCAAATCTAAGAGGCCTCGCTCTCAGTCACCCTCGGCAACGGCGACGAGGTCCAAATCAAGGTCACCCCTGAGGAAGCAGGTGAAAGCTTCGGGCCACTCTGCTTCACCTCCACAGAAGAGGACAAAGGAAGAGAGTAGGGGACCTAAAGACATTACTAGAACTAAACATAAGTCTAGTAAGAGTCATAAATCATCCAAAAGGGATCCTCCGGCGCGAAAGGACTCACGGCCGTCGCCGGAGCCTGGTACCCCGCTCTCTGCCTCTACCCCCTCCAAGTCTAACGTCCAATCTGACAGGTCGGGGGTGGAGTCAGAGAATGTGGTGGAGGATACCCCGGCGGACATTTCATCACCTGATATTCATGCTTTCTCTACAAGGTCACGTGTGTCAGCCTCAGATTTAGAAGTATCTTACGGAAACTATAAACCTCTAGGGTGCTCGGGTGAGGGCTCCCAATTGGAGAGTATACCAGGCTCGCAAGCGAGTAACAGCCACAGCCAAGGTGTATGGCGATACTCACAGCCCTGGCAGGACGGCACACATCCTTTTGTGACTCAAGTAGTGGCTGACGTCCACCGGGATGCCGATGTACCATCTTCTATTCCAGATTTAACATGGCGGCATGTGGAGGTCCCGGCTTCGGCGGGATCTTCCCATGATAGGCCAGACTTAAGGGATGAAGAACAGCATTCTCTGGTCTCAGAGATGGAAGTTGAAGAGTCAGGTCACCATCTAGATGACTCTCAGGGTACTGTCGAATCTCCACGGAGTTCGTCATCTGCTAGGTATGTAACTACAGAAGAGATTGATGGATTACTATTAAATGCACTTAATAAGTTCTTTGGCCCTACGCCGGAAACTCCTACAATTGGTATGGGAGCTCCCGCGACGTCGACGAATGTGCGACCTCTGGCTACATCCATTGCTTTAGCTAAAACACCTAACCCTCCTCTTGTGTCAGATCCAATTTCCAATGTGCCAGGCACAGCAGCTCTCACTACTTCCAATGTGCGAGTCATATCAGACATAACTCCCCCCCCCTTTAGACAAGGCACCAGTCAGAAAAGGAGCTATGCCTCTTTTATACGGGCCTGATGAGTCATGGGTAGCAATGTTACCAACTAAGCCAGAGGCAGCACAAGCTACTATTTCAGGGGAGCTCCTTGTACCACATGAGTGGGTAATCCAAGGCAATAAGTCTAGAAAACTCAGAGCATTGGATAGTCAAGGAAATGTTTTAGATGTTCATATTAAGGCCATTCCAAGTTATTATAAACATGACTTTTTTTGTGTATGCATCAACACCAGCCCTACCCCCTGCCTCAGCTTCAAAGCTATTTTCTGACTGGACTAAGAATGATGGCTTTAACGACATCAAGGCACTTTCTGCTTTAACGCCGGAGTTGGATATGTTTCCGATCACAGACTCAGCCTCTAATCCAGTCTTGCAGGTGGGGCAGTTGGGTACGGGACCTTGAGTGGAATGGGAAACAGAGGCTCAAAATTTTGCCACTACTTTCACTTCAAAATCTTCTCACCAAATCCCTCAAGAACACCATACTTGGTTCTCTCTTCCAGTTTTTAGTGCCGGAGGAGTCCCCTCTGCTTTGTTTGATTTCTTGGCTGCCCCTAAAATCAATTTGTGCGAATTAAAAGATCCTTTTAGCACGCCTTCCCCAGCTCACCTAGACCGCGAGTTTAGGTTAAGAGGAAAAGCGTTTAGACTGTTTTCACAATATATTGTTACCCAGCAAGTAACAAAGTCTATGTTACGCTCTTCTCAGGCGATCGAACCTGCGGAAGTCAGGAAGGCCATTGAACTTTCCCGGCGCTTGCTTCTCCAAACTTCCATTCAGTCATTAGGAGATATTCGGACAGCCTTATTAGAGGCAGTTCGAGCAAGGCAGGATCTGAGGATGTTCTTAGTAAAGAAACTTCCTGACCGTATTGCAAGCCATGTAGTTCTGCCTCCAGTTCTAACTCCTTCTTTGATTTCGCCAGCAGTTTGGAAGACTGTTTTCAATATGGCACAAGCATTCAAACAAAGTCCCTCTCAAAGTAAGAAGCCTACCTTCACTTTCCCTAAGCCCAAACCAGTTTCGAAAGATCAAGCTAGTGGGTCTAAGCCTTTTCATCAGCCAAAATACCCTTCCACCCAGGGTCAGGCTCCAGTCAGGTATAAACAGGGTAAATTCTCAGGTAAAGGCCACAGGTTTCACCAACGACCAGGTCAGGGCCCACCTCCAGCCAAACCCAGCCAGTCGTCCAAGAGTACACCACCACCAGCAAAAAACTGAGGTCTCTCTCACTCCCGGGGCCAGTCAAAGGCGTGTTGCAACAGAGAGTAGTCCAGCCGGCGAACCCCAGTTTGCTAACTGGGTCATTCCGGGCGTGTCATCAGGCATGGCCATTAAGAACATGGGCGAGGACTGTGGTACGCAAAGGCATCACTTGGCAGTGGCTCTGGCGACCTCGCTTACGTCAGCCGACAAAGGCCAATCATGTTTCTTTAGAGGTGGAGTCACTAGTTCAGGAGATGATTACCAAGAGTGTCATTATCCCAGTCCCCCCGACTTACCCGGTGTTTACATCCAAACTATTTCTAGTACCAAAAAGGGACAGTATTCAGATGAGACCGGTCGTAGACCTGTCTTATTTGAATCTCCACATTCACAACGTGTCCTTCAGGATGCTGACAGTGAATCAAATCAGGCTAACAGTTCCGCCGGGAGGGTGGATGTGTTCATTAAACCTGACAGACGCGTATTGGCACGTCCCGGTAAACAAGAGATTTTTAAAAAATCTGGCTTTAAGAATAATGCATCAGACTTATGTCTTTCAAAGGATGCCGTTTGGATTGAACCTAGCGCCACGCATATTCACAAAATTAGTCCGGCAAGCCCTGATGCCCATTTTAGAACAGGGGATCAGGATCTTGTGGTATCTGGACGACTGGCTGGTGGTGGCAGAGACAGAAAAGTTATGCAACACTCATGTCAACATTACGTTAAACCATGTCAAATCTCTAGGATTCAAGGTCAACTTGGTAAAGTCAAACCTTGTTCCCTCACGAGTAATTCAGTGGATAGGGCTGGTCTGGGACACAGCGTCTCTCACTCTGAGTCAGAGTGTGGACAATCGAAACAGATTTCGCAAATTTTTGTTTATGTTTCTCCACAGTCTGACTACGACACAGAGATTCTGGGAATCTCTAGTCGGTTCTCTCAACTGGGTTCAACTAACTGTGAAGTTGGGCCGGTTGAAAGTCAAACGTTTAATCTTGGAGGGCAACAAATATTTCCCACTATTACCGGCAGGAACATTATGGCCTATCCCAACATTAATACACAGCTTACTAGCGGTCTGGGCGAAGAGGGAAGTGTTGCACTCAGTCATGTCATGGACCTCTCCTCCGCCGATGGTATGGGTGGACACGGATGCGTCAGGGACGATAGGTTGGGGCTTTCAGTCAAACCTCGGGCATCAGGGTCAAGGGCTTTGGTCACATTCAGAAACCTCCCACATAAATGTAAAATAGTTACTAGTCCCCTTGTATTTCCTTCAAGTTCACGGCTCTACTTTACGGGAAAAATCGGTGGCCTTCAGGATGGACAATCTCAATGCAGTTCACTGCATTCAGAAACAAGGGTCAACGAGGTCTCGGAAGTTGCTGGACGTGTCAGAAAAGATTTTTGTTCTAGCCGACAAGCTGAACATTCATCTTCATGCATCATATCTCCCAGGCGTAGCAAACGTCTGGGCAGACGCGCTGTCTCGGAGACAGAGCACAACGGTAGAGTGGGCACTCAAGCAGAACATTTTCGATCAAATGATTGCAGAGCCTTACCGTCCACAAGTGGATCTATTTGCGTCAGAGGAGAATCACAAACTCCCTCGGTACCTCACACGCCGGACATTAACGCCGGCGGGGGGGCCCGACGCATTGGTGACGGATTGGAACATGTGGAGTTCCATTTATCTGTTTACGCCACCAGACGCTTCTCTAATGTGCCACGTAGTCAACAAACTACAGGATTATCGAGGCGTAGTCTCGTTAATCGCGCCCCTGTGGCCAGCGCAGTTGTGGTACCAGCAATTGATAACGTGGTGCCCGAACCCGGTGTCGCTCCCGGTCGGGTATTTCCACTTAGACACGATTGGCAACCTAAAGACCTCGCTGACTTTTGCATTGTGGACATTCAGGAGGCCAAGTGGCTAACGCCGTATGGTAGAAACGTGACAGATAAATTTATGAATCAGTACACACAATCTACCAAGAGACAATATCAATCTCATTGGCAGTCCTTTACTTCTTGGATAGTTAGAACAGAACAGACAGCACCTTCGGTGGCATTAGTTTTTAATTATTTAAACTATTTGTTTGAACAGAAACATCTATCTGTGGTGACTCTAAAAAATCACTTAACAGCTATCAGGGTTCCATTCTTTGACCTTACAGGTCTAACCATACCACAAGCGGAAGAAACGGGTTTCATGAGAGCATGCTTCAAACTCCGCCCACCTCCCCGTCAGCTCATGCCTACCTGGTCTCTTGACAAAGCGTTATCTTTGCTTCATTCCCGTCTGTATCAGAATACGGCAGATTTTGAATTGCTATTAAAAAAGGCTGTGTTCCTTATGGCTTTGGCAACTGGTAACAGGGTGTCTGAGCTGGCAGCGATGAGCAACACCCCTAATTGCATAAGGTTTGGTAGACTTGTAGACAATATGATTGCATTCATATTGCACCTTCCCCAGGGTTCATCGCCAAGAATGAACATAGTGAACATGTTTTCTCCGAGTTCACGGTGCCGGCGCTGAAACGGGGTAAAGTGCACCATAATTTGTGTCCTGTACAAGCTTTAACCAAATATATGAGAGTGGCACCTCTTAACCAACAAGGTGCTTTATGGGTATCGAGTACAGATAAAAGATTAATGAAACGTAAAATGGCTTCTCTGCTAGTAGAAGTCATTAAAGAGAGTAATCCCGGCGTAGTGGGTAGGGCCCACGATTTACGCAAATGGGCAGTATCTTTACGTTTTCTAAAAAAAAATTATGTTGAAGACATAGCTACTACTCAACTATGGGCTTCAAATCATACGTTTTTGACTCGATACCTGTCGGTAGCACTAGACAAACCATCAATGCCATGTGTAGCGTTACGGCAAAGGGTCTAGATGGGTCTCTAAGTCACTAAATGTTTAGGTTAAGAAAGAGGGGGGGGGGGGGGGGGTGCAGTCAGTGAAACATATGACACCCTAGACCCTGCCGGAGGATATGTACAGAGTATACGAGCTGTGATACAATGTATAAGTGTTGTGATTAAAATGTCTCTGTAGTAATGACTATGGGAAATGTTGTTGAGGTACAATGGATGTAGTACAACAATTGTTTCGTTAAGTGGGATACACTGTTGAAGCAATTTAATTTTAAGAGTTCTCGGTAGTTGCAACTACGAGTAGCATTTTTATAAAGTACATCTGCGATAGTACAAGAATTATTCTATTTTTTGTGTCTAATTTTAAGGAATATACACATTAGAATTATGGGGTTTATATGTGCACATGTAAACATAAAGTTTTATTTTTCACCACTTAATTTAAGTGGGGTGCCTTTAACTTTCAGATCTGTGAACAGATTCTCATAGTTACCCTTTTTCCTCAAGCAGGCTTCTTTAACCCTCTGTTCCCGGAAGGGCTCTTGAACGCCCATAAAAAAGCATACACGAGCTGCCCGGAAGGGCTCTTTAACGCCCAGTGGTTGAAAGCCTGTGAGCTTCGTGTGCGAGGCGTCGGTCCGACGCATGTAAACAACAGCCGGCTGGACCGACGCCCCGCATCTCCGGCCACAAGAAGGAGAGCGTCGCTTGTTCGTGTGTGCCTGTATGTTGTTGTTAAGTATCGAAAAGTAGTGTAAAGTGGCTGTTTTTGCCATAAAGTTATCTCCAATGAAATCATCATCACAACTCAACCAGTTGACTTAGAGAGCTCTACTTAACGCCATTCTACAGGTAAATAACACAGCTACGCTTGGGGATGCGTGGGAATGCGGGAAGCAGTCAGAATAACAAATAACAAATAGGCCTAGCCTAGACGTTTTTCGGCCAAAACACCCGGGTTTCGGGGAATATTTATGTAATCTTACAGTATCTTACAGTAGATCCTCTGGAAAAAGGCAAACTAGGCCTGTGTATCCAGCTCAGTACCAGTACTTGCACTGCTGCGGTCGTTCACGGTGTTGGCGGCGGCGGTAGCAGACGCAACATTTTTACTATTCTGTATCTTTGCTTCATAATCAAACTTCAAATCTTGTCTTCCCCATGCTTTATCAAGATTACTTTCAAACTCCCTTATTGATTCGGAATCGACTACATACTGGGGCAGTGCGTTCCACTCATTTACCACTCTATCACAAAATGAGTTCTTTGCCTTCTCAAGCCTATTTCTTTCTTTATAAATTTTCTTAGAGTGTCCTCTCGTTCTTGTTCCCTCCCGCATCAAGAAGATACCTTCACACACATCCTCATCGTACTTTCCTGACACTATCTTAAAAGTCTCTATCATATCCCCTCTCTTTCTCCTATATGCCAGTGTCGGAAGCCCCAGTGTCCTCAACCTCTGCTCATAGCCCGCGTTCTTCAACGTTGGTACCAGCTTGCTAGCTCTCCTCTGTACTTTCTCCACTGCTTCTATATCCTTTACCATATATGGAGCCCACACCTGGTTTGCATATTCCAGGTGCGGCCTAACCAGCGCTGTATATAGATTCCTGAAGATTTCTTCGTCAAGTGACACAAATGTCCTCCTTATCAGCCCTACAATTATATTGGCTTTGTTTATCTTTTCCGCTAAATGTTCTGAGAAATTTAACTTATTGTCTATCACTACTCCTATATCCTTTTCTGCACTCACTTCCTCCATCGCTTCATACATACTGTATCCTACCTTGTCTATCTTGCTGGTCCCAATCCGCATGTACTTGCATTTTTTTGGATGAAAAGGCATTAACCAATGCTCAGACCATCCCTTCATGCCCTCCACATCTCCTTGAAGCAAACCCATATCTTCCTTACTCCTCACTCTTCTATACAGTTTAGTGTCATCCGCATACAGGTATACCTCACTTCCATTAGTTATAACTTCAGGCAAGTCGTTGATAAATATAACGAACAGCAGTGGTCCCAACACAGATCCCTGAGGTACTCCACTTGTAATTTCCCTCCACCCCGAGCCTATTCCATTCACCAGTACCCTCTGTCTCCGATCTTTCAGGAAGGCTTCTATCCATTTCACACATTTCTCCCCTATATTATAGCTTCTAACTTTCTCTATTAACCTTTTATGTGGGACCTTATCGAAGGCCTTCATAAAATCGCAATATACCACGTCTATTACATCACCATCTTCTAGAATTTGCATCCAATCATCTACCACCTTAATTAGCTGTAGTACCGTCGACCTCCCCGGCAAGAATCCGAACTGTCTCCCACTGAAAAGTTGGTTTGACTTCATATGATCCATTATTCCTTCTCTAATTACCGTTTCCATTAGTTTACACACAACACTTGTCAAACTGACTGGTCTATAATTCCCTGGGTCATTTCTCTTTCCCTTCTTAAATATAGCTGTTATGTTCGCCTCTCTCCAGTCCATCGGGATTTGTCCTGTATTAAACGATACCTCAAATAACATTTTCAATGGCTCTACTAACATCTCCCCTCCTTCCTTTATGATTCTTGGGTGTATCCCATCCGGTCCCGGTGACTTACTTCTGTTCATTTTTTCTATAGCCCTTCTTATTCTAGCATGGGAAAACTCTACTAGTTCTAGTGCCGGTTCCTGTTTGATGGGAATAGTAGGCACTGCATCCTCCGACTCCACTGTTAGTACCCCCCCAAAGTATTTCCCCAGCACCTCTGCTTTCTCCTTATCAGTCTCCGCTCTACTCCCATCATTCAACCCCCCTACCAGCTCTGGGATCCCTACTCTTCTTGTTAACTTTTCCTGAATGTACTTCCAGAATATTTTTGGATTATCCTTCACATTTCTAGCTATCTCTCTCTCCCTCTCCTTCACCCCCCTCCTTGTTTCCCACCTTATTTTATTGTTTATTTGTCTGCGTTCCAGATCCACTTCCTTAGCCTCTATACTAGACCCCCTGTTCTTTTTTAACAATTTTAATTTTTCCCACAATCGTTTCTTTCTTCTAATCAATATCCAAAGCTTTCTTTTCATTGGCAATTCTGGGTTAGTTCTTTTCCTCAATTTTGTTTTATCCTTATATTCCCTTACTGGTACACTTTTGGATACAGCATTCTCCAGTTTGACTCTAATTTTCCTCCACATTCCTTCAGCGTCTTCACCGTTCAAATATTCCCCCCAGTCAATGTCCAAACACCGTCTCAGCAGCTCATAATCTGCTCTATCATACATGTATATTTTTCTATTGCTTCTATTATCCCTCTCCGATTTAATGTTACAACTAAAGCTTATACAGGCATGGTCACTACGACCTATAGGGCTATCCACATTAACATGTTCCACTATATCCTCTTCATTGCTAAAAATCAAATCAAGTACACTCCCCTGCGTCCCATCTCTATATCTTGTCATCTCTACAATATGTTGCGTTAAAAAACAATCTCTCACTTTCTCTATAAACTTATTTTCCAGGCTACCCTGTCCCGCTGGAGTAGTACAATTTGCCCAGTTGATCCCTGGCAAATTGAAATCTCCAATCAAAATTTTATATTTGTTCTCTCTATTATCTATCTCCTCCATTGCTTTCAGTAGGTTATCATCCTCTCCCCTGCTATTATTTGGGCTTCTATATATAGAGGCAATTAGAATTGATCCTCTTACACATTTTACTTCAATACACAAATACTCACAATACTGCTGTCTCATATCCACCTCATTAACCTTGAGCTCTTTTCTTACATATATAAACAGTCCTCTTCCAACCTCTGCTCTAATAGCATTTCTCTCATATAACTCAAAACCCTCCAAACTATATTCCACCAGTTCCCTTTCAATTCTAACATTTTTTGGTCTTACTTCCTGTAGGGCTATGACATCAGGTTTTTCCTCTTCATCCTGCAACCTACATATCAGTTCTCTTTTCTTGTCCTGAGTAAACACATCCACATTACTAAACATAATCCTTAATCCATCTACCATTCCTTCAGCAATTACACCATCCCGCTCCTCCAGTCCGTACCCTACTCCCCTGTTAGCACTACTGGGTCTGCCTCTTTGTCTCCTGTCTCTCCCTGTGACACCTCCACCCCGTTCTCCTCCTCCATCACAACTCTCATCACATTCTCTCCCCTCCCTGATCTCCCCCTCCCTTCTACTCTTATAAACCACTTCCTCACTTTTCCGTCCCTCACTCTCCAGTAAAAATGTCTCTTATCCTCCTCATCCAACTTTCCATTATTTTCATCAGCCTTTTCTTGTAATTCCTTAATTTTTTTCCTTTGTTCTATACTCAAATCCTTCTTTAGTCTTATGTGTTTCAGTTTATCATTTGTATTTAGCCTCCAACTAAAATTTGTCACAGTTCTCCGCCACTACCCTAGTTTTAAACTGTACCCTTATAGGTCTCATCTCTCCCCTTTTATATCTACCTATCCTACTGATCTCCTCCACCTGCCCTTCCCATCCATATTTGTCCTCATCCACACCTTTCAAGACCTCCTTCACTGTCTCCATATCCCTCACTTTTCTCACTCCATTATCATTCATATGAGTCTATATCTCCATACAAGATTACACCCCTATCCCTGTCCATGGCCTCCCTCACGACACTCTCCTTGTTCTTCATGACCCCTACAACTGCACTCTCAAAACTTTTTTTGGTCATATTCATTTCTTCCTTTTGCTCTTTCATAATATCCTCTAAATCCTTGACTTTTTGTTTACCTACCACCGTCCATGCAGTCGACTCCTTTACTTCCGTGAAACGTCCTTCGTATTCCTTCAGCTGCTCCTTCAATGCCATATTCTCTGCTCCCAGTTCATCTACCCTTTTCAATACCATCTCTAGGCTCTCATTAACTGCCAAAAAAGGCCGGCATTCACTTCCTTCGCTAGGCCTATTCCCTTCCCCACCTATCACACCACACATTACACACAGTGCCTTAACTTTCTCACCAATATCCCCCTTCCATTTCTCCGTATCACTCATCCACTTTTCCAAATCCTTCACAACAATACTAACCTCTTCTAACTTCTTATCTGTGCTCTTAAATCCCCGAAAACGTTGTAACCTTCCTTCCGCCTCCGTCATACCCGAAATTCCCTCTGCGTAGCCGGGGCTGGAGGGTTAAGCACGCCTCTGCTTGTACCCCTTTTTATATGTTGTATTAAGTTTATACATAAATATATATTTTTTACAAAGTAAGAATACTATGTGGTTGTTTGATTATCTGCCTATTCTATTTGCAATGGTTATGATATGATTACGAATGTCCCCCTCCAGTCTTAGATATCAGGCATAATCGTCAATGATGGAGGGGCCACTAATAAATTATAGGTTTGACTCCTGCAAGGAGATAAAGAAAACCTAATATTTAGTAGTGGCCCCGTAATCATTGACGACTGGGGCCCTCCCGACCATCCCCTTCCCATTCGTTGATGTATTAAGGATTTTGGTATACTGTACTTGATATGTCAGTGAAGGCGGAACAATGCGCTAGTCAGCGTCTGGTCCAAGAATCCACAGAAGTACATCCACGGAATATGGAAAGCTTATGAATAGTTATTCTTATTTAATTTTTATTTTTTATTTGTTACGAAGTTTTTTCGTAGTGAGAACCCAATCATAAAGACGAACCATGAGTGATTTTGCGTGTGCTTATGATGAAGGTTCCTCTGAGCTCTGCGGCGGTAGATTCAAACTACGCTTATGAGCCTTTGAAGAGGTAGCCTTATGTTGTTGTTGTTGTTGTTGTTGTTGTTCCCCAAGCTGCCTGGCCGAACAGCCCCAAGGCCCCGAGCAAGGCCAAGGCCATAACCGAGCGCCCCCACAGAACCCTCCCTGCCGACCACAATAAAGCCTAGGTGACCGAAGCCACTCTATGGCGGGGATCTGAGGAGGGAGCGGAAACGCCCGGGAAACCAAAGCCCCACCCAGGGCCCTGTGCCCCTCAGCAATTATGAAGAGAAAGTTGAGGGGCAAAGGAAAAATGTGACGCTTTGGCTTCCAATCTGGTAGATTGGGAGGTCAATCCACGGAAGAGACGCCGTCACTTGAGATCTAGAAAATATATAAGTAAAAGGAACAGTCAGAGTAAGCTATGGGTATGGCAGAGATCGCTCAGTTCTCACTCTGATAGACCAGCCTTATGTAATAGGCATAATCGTCAATGATTACGGGGCCACTACTAAATATTAGGTTTTCTTTATCTCCTTGCAGGAGTCAAACCTATAATGTATGTATGTACTGCATTTACACGGTACGAATTAATCGCGTTTATCGAGTCCTGACTGTATAGTTATTTTCAATGTGATAATTTTATTTTATGGGATTTTTTTCCGGTTTTACAATTACGCTTGGGCGTGAATAGTAGTGCTACATATTTACGCTAAAACTTAAGTGAGCGTGAAGGAGTTAATTTCCAGGTCATTCTAAAGATGCATAAAATCATTCTAATATTAGTCAGTACAGTAATCACTCCCCTATCCGACCTGCCATTATCCCAACCTCGCAAATTCCCGGACAGGTCATGGGAGATATAAATATATAAAGTAAAGTTGTTATTTAAGACTTTCGATTTGAAGCGCCAAAATTCTGAGTGACCGAAATTGCCGAGATACGATAATTTACTTATCATTACAAAATATATCTTGTAAACATAACAGTAGGTATGCTACTTACCATAACATTAAATTATATTTCATAATAAACTTTTATAAACCGAGTAATCTTGGCCAAACCGATACGCGTGTTGTTTACCACCGGTTTACTAAAGTGCCACTGTTATAGAGTCAAGCGGAAGGGTTACCAAATAAAGCTCTTACCGCTAGATTTATTTGCTAGCATATTGTTAGATGTAAGACATGGTAAATATCACTAGAAATGTGAGTCTCTACCATATGGCTTGAATATTGACAAAATCCCTAGAATATCACTTTTAAATTACTCTGAAATATCTAAACTAGAGGTTAACTTCAAATCGCTAAGGTGAATAATTGCTGCTAGATCGAAGTAAAGGTCGCTAGATCTAGCGAAAGTCGCTATACGTATTGGCATTATTGAACACTGCCGATCGGACACATGGCGGCATGGCCAGTTGTTGTTGTTGTTCCAGTAGAGGGATGAGCAGAATATTTTTCTTGTCTAAAAATAGATATTTCATAGTCCCATAGTACGTATTTGGATATATTATTGACCCCTGGAATGAAGGTTTGTTGCCAATACAATAATAGCGACAAATCTATCTATCTATCTATTGCCGGATGCCTTACTCCCCTTAGGAGGGTGGCCATACACAGAATGCCCCCAAGTGGACCTATTCCCTGTGAGAGGGACAACCCGAGCCAGTTTAGTGAAGGACTTACAGGATTGACCACTCAATTTAGGATCCGTCCGACTCTGAGGCCCTCTGTGTATCTTGTTAGCACTATTTTTCTACAGTGGTGTTCGGCTAATCAATCCACTAACCTGCCTTACCCTTAGGTAAGCAGTACGGATTTGTATCAGGTTTACTCCCCTAGACAGGTTGCCAACCAAGGCTGACGAGTCCCATCCACCCGGATTTGTATAAGGTTGTCTCCCCTAGATGAGTTGCCGACCAAGGCTAACAAGTCCCATCCACCCGATAAATAGCGACAAATAACTAGTTAAATTACTAATAACCTAATAATAATGACAAATAAATAGTTAACTGACTAATATTTGTAATCCTAATGCATTAACTTTGTGTATCCGGAAACTTACTGGTAATGAACTGACCATGGCCCATATACAGTGATCACTCCCATAACCGAACTATATGGGCCATGGCCAGTTCGGTCACAGGAAGTATCCAGATACACAGAGTTAGGCTAATTATCTACAGTACCGGTATTTGTCATTATTATTAGGTTAGCCTATGAGTCCTTTAACTATTTATTTGTCTCTATAGCCTATTATTATATTGGCAACATACCTTCATACCAGGGTCATAAATATATCCAAATAAGTCCTGTGGGACTATGAAATAGCTATTATTGGACAAGAAAAATATGCTGTTCATCCCTCCACTGGAACATCAACAACAATGTCAACGTCGAGTCGCCGTCGGCAGTGTGCAGTACTGCCAATACGTATAGCGACTTCCGCTAGATCTATAGACCTTTACTTCGATCTAGCAGCAATGATTTACACTAGCTGTTTGTATTAAAACTTTTGTTTTGAAATTTCAGAACAATTTCGAAGTGATATTATATGGATTTTGCCAATTCATATTTCTAGTGTGGTATTTATCATGTCTTACATCTAACAATATATGCTAGCGGATTTAACTTCAATTGGTAACCCTCCCGCTCGAGTCGGCTCAAAGAAAATCGATAATGGTGGCACTTTAGTAAACAGGTGATAAACAAAACCGTATGCGTATCGGTTTGGCCAAGATTACTCGGTTTATATAAGCTTTCCATACGTTCCATATGGAACGTATGGAAAGCGAGAGAATGACTAAGAGGGTGTACGAGAGCGAGGTGGAGGGACAGAGGGGGAGAGGTAGACCGAATATGAGGTGGAAGGATGGAGTGAGGAACTACATGAACGAAGTCGGTGCTGGTTGGGGGGAGGGGCGTCGACTGACTGGGGACAGAGGTGCATGGGGGCGGTTCGTTCGTGGCCACCCCTTCGGGGATCACGGCGTCAGGCAATAGATAGATAGATAGATATAAGTTTATTATGAAATATAATTTAGTATTATGGTAAGTTGGCTACCTACTATTGTTTATAAGACATAGTAAGTAATGATAAGCAAATTATTGTATATCAGCAATTTCGTTAATTTTTTTTTTTTTTTTTTTTTTATATAGTCATGAACAACTACTTTACTTTATTTATTTACTTTATATATATATATATCCTATGGCCTGTTCGGTTATTGGCGAGGTTCGGATAATGACAGGTCGGATATGGGAGTGATTACTGTAGTTCGGTTATGGGGGTGATCACTGTATAGCAAGAAAATATGATGTCCTCATAGTAAGAGATTAAATGAGACTAACCTTTGTAGCCAGCTCTATGCGTGCTCCCCGACCCAGCGGCTGGTTCCGATCTATCTGATAGTAGCAGAACCCCGCCGTCTTGGTCATCCGATTGTTCCACTTGATACTCAACTCTGCCGGAAGCTTGTAGTCAAAGACGTGTGTGTTGTAGTACTTGTGCAACTTCTCAGCCAGTTCCACCCTCTTCTTTTTGAAAGCTTTAGTGTAGGCTAAAGCTTCAGGGTGGCAGCGCATCCTGTTCACGTTTGATGAGAGGGAAGCCAGGAATGACAATGTTGGGGTACAACTGTTTTTGTTGTTGGTCTCGTAGCGCTTGGCCACCTGCCTCACATGCCCCTCTGTCTTGGGTAACACTCGACCGGGTTTGGGAGCCTTAGGGGTCGTGAAGAGTGGGAGTTTGAGCGTCTTAGGAGGGGGTTTCTTCTTGATGACAGTGACGGGGAACACGTCATCAGAATCTGAGTCTGAGTCCAGGGTGATGGCCGGGGAGTCGCGCCAGCTGGAGGTGCTGGTGGTGAACCTCTTTTTATTAGACCCTCCACTTCCTTTCCCACTTTTTTTTTGCTTTCCTTCCCCATCTATTGAGTCTTCCCTTGTGTTTCCAGTTATTCTTCCGACTCCTCGTCCTTGTTTTTTTTCTTCACCTACTTTTCCACTCCCCTGCTTCTTTTCTTCGCTTCCTCTGTCATCCATGCTCCTCGGTTTCCTTAAGTCGTCGGTGATACTGCCCCGTTGGGAAAGCAGCCGGGGGTTTAGCAGCGGGCGGACTTTAGATGCTGGAGGCAGGGTGAAGCTCACCACCTCCTCCTCCATGATACTCCCATCATCTATGAAGCTTGACTCATACTCATCTTGGTTCCCTTGTTCTCTTAGCTCTTTTGTCTCCTTCTCCTCGGCTATTTTCTTTTTCACTGTCTTCAGGTACTCTTCGAAACTATCTTCATCCGGCGACGCTTCGACTTCTTCCACACTCAGATTGGGGCTTTCATTTTGGCTTCCTTTGTGGTTTCTGGAGTCTTCTAAATGCTCTTTCTCGCTGTCTGATTCACAACTTTGTCCACTTTTTTCATCTGATGATTCCTCAACTTGATATAACATACTATCCTCAGATTCATCATCAGTTATAAAATCAAGATGTAACTTTGCGTTTTCAGTTGTCTTCTGCTTTGTTGTCTTATTTTCTAGTAGGTTCATAGTCTTTCTGTCTTTAGGAACGGTGTTAAGAACGGCTGTCTCATTTTGTCTCCAATCTTTGTTATATACTTTATCCAGTTCGGCTTGTATTGTTTTCATATCTATATTACCTCTGCTATTAATGTGTACAGCTTTTTCATGTGCTTTGATTGATGGATTACTAAGCATTTTCTTCTTTTTTCCATCATCTGTACTGCTTCCACAAATTTCTAAATCTGGCAGAGAATCATTAATTTTATGTGATAGTTTCATAAGTTCTTCACTATAGTTATCAGAATCAGAGCTCGATATTCGTCTAACGGGCACTCGTTTATGACTTTTTAGTATTTCATCTGATTCATCAACAATGACTGGTACAACAACAGGACTTTTAGCTGTGGTCCGTGGGGAGACAGCAGCTCGACCAACTGTCTTTACTGACTCTTTGTTAGAGTGCCCTTCTGAGAGTCTCAAATGCAAGGACTCCTCAGCAGAAGAATCACTAGTTTCTACAACGTAAACTCGACCTGATGAAACACCAGGTTTATTACGGCCAAACCTTTTCTTTCTCCGCTTGACAGCCGTTCTGCCTGCTCCAATGTCATCTGAATCTTCTGAACTTGTCTCGATGACCAAAACAGCTTTACCCGAACTTTTTATTTTAATATCCTTGGAGTCTTCACTGGAGGAACTGTTGATGACAGTTGCAGATTTCAAGCTTCTTCTAACGGAATAGGTTGTTTTTTGGTCTTTTCTTTGATTCACTTCTGTACAGCTGTGATCTGATTTCCTATCTGGAGAATTATGTGAAATTCTAGTACTTGGAACAATTCTTTTGGGTGAAATTCTAGTATCTGTATTTGGAACATTTCTTTTGGGCTGACTGGGAGTGTCACTAATGTAAGAATCATCTTGGTTCTGCAGGAAACTTGTTCCAAAGGAGCTATCCTTAAATGGACTACTCATTATCCACTTGGCAACAGTGGGGCTCTTGGTATTGTCCGGGGTTAGTATTCTGGGAGGGTTATTAACACTTTCATAAACTGCTTCCTCATCATCCTCTTCATAGCCATACATAATATCACAATTCTCATCACTTAATGCTACATACACTGCCTTTCCTGACAAAAGGTTATTAACACCTATTTCCCTGCCGATGTTATTGGTTTGCTGTGGGTTAGTTTGAGCTTGAGTGGTAGGGAGAAGACTAGTAACTATACTAACATCCTCACTGATCAAAGACTCTTCTATACATGATGCATTGTTCGTAGGTTTTCTACGCTCGGGAGAATTAGGATTATAATTTCCATGTCTTTCCACAAACACAGTCTCTTCTCTAAATCTCGCAGTTGGATTTGTTTGTGGAACTTCATTCCCAGTTCTTACCAGGTAGGACTCCTCACTAGGGCTGTCAGGTATAACAATAACTTGTTGTTTTACTCTAATCTTCTTTCTTTTAATAAAATTAGGACTAGAGGCTGGTGTGTTTCTAGCAGAATCTGAGCCCGAAACAATTTCCGACTGTACAGTTAATGTTGATATATCTGGCATGAGGAGGGGAGATGGAGTGCGGTTGGGGAAGTTTTCATTCACTGTGCTGTTTATGGCCATTTCTCTTTGTCTCCTAGGTTTCAATCGTCTTGCCAAATTTGCGCTGCACGTGATTACAGTTTCATCACAGTTGAAACTCTGAACTCTCCTTGCAAGGGTCACACCCTCTGCTTCACTTTCCTGATCAAAGTTTCTCTGATCCTTTTGTTTCTTAAAAGTATCAAGGAACTTTCTAAAACCGACCGGTGCATTATTCTTCTTCGTGGAGGTGGAGAACTGAGTTTCGTCTTGACTGTCGCAAGTGTAATACAAATGAGGTAGTTCTTGATCCTTTAGGTTAGGAACGTAAGTTTGAGGTAATTTTGTATTCTTTGGGGCAGGAACTGGCCAACCATCCTCTTTCCCTTGACAGAATTCAATAAAGCTACCCTCATCAATATCTGTATAAATGCTATGCCTCCTGGGTGCCTGCTGAGAAATACCAGCACCTTCATAAAAACTTTTCCTCTCTTTCAAAAGCACCCCAATCTGCGACCTCGAGACAGCATCGGTTCTTGTATTGGATGAATTACTGGCCTCATCATCGGCATGAAGACGGAGGGATTCCTGGTCACTGGATGGTTCCTGGTCACTGGATGGTTCCTCAGTCACGGTCTCCAGAATGGTTGAACGTGTTGACTGGCGTCGCTGTGTAGGAGGGAGCGGACTCAACCTCACATCATTTTCCTTGTCATCTCTGGCATTCTCACACGTAGTTCTTTCTGCTCTCAGGTGCTTGTGTCTTTTCAGAGCAAATTTATTGGTGCCTATGAAAGAAAAGGAAATGTATTTTAATACAGTGAAACATTGAACAATTGTAGTTGGAAAAATAATATTAACATGAGTATAATTTAACAAAAACAGGTACAGTATGCTCCCCTAATATGCGAACTCGGAGGGGAGGTGTGGTGGAGTGGTCTTGCCACTGGCCTGGTAATCCAAAGGTCCCGGGTTCAAATCCCGATGTATCAATGGGAAGATATTATTGGGATGGAATTTGTGCTGTACCTAGTATCAGTGCATTACCACAAAGCCCACCGAAACGTCAATAAAATACCCTCATTGTTCCCTGATTAAATAGCACTGTATGAATATTCCCATATTCAAAATATGCTATAGGGGTGCAATGCCTGGTGAGTTATCTGCTCAACAGGTGGCGTTGTGTGTGTGTGTAAGTGTGAGAGTCCGAGTGTAGTGGGTGAGACAGTGAAGCACGGGAACGAGATGGCTTCAGAGATGGGGTCGTTTCGGGTCATGAGTGAGCACCGTGCCTCATGTGAAGGCAAGATGGCAGGTGCTCGTTGTGCTCTACGTGCTTCACATGTCTCACTCCCTAGACTGGAACAAGACCTCACGGGCTTCACTGTTCATTGTAAAGCGGTGAATGTTAAGGCTCTCAGCCTATGCCCGAGAGGAAGTAAGTTGGAATATAGAAAAAAAAAAAAAAAAAAAAATGCGAAATCGCTTCAATGCGAGGTCTATCTTTATGTTAACCCTTCGTTCCCGGAAGGGCTCTTGAACGCCCAGTGGTTGAAAGCCTGTGAGCTTGGTGTGCCAGGCGTCAGTCCGACGCATGTAAACAACAGCCGGCTGGACCGACGCCCCGCATCTCCGGCCACAAGGAGTGCGTCGCTTGTTCGTGTGTGCCTGTATGTTGTTGTTAAGTATCGAAAAGTAGTGTAAAGTGGCTGTTTTTGCCATAAAGTTATCTCCAATGAAATCATCATCACAACTGAACCAGTTGACTTAGAGAGCTCTACTTAATGTCATTCTACAGGTAAGAAACACATCTACGCTTGGGGATGCGCGGGAATGCGGAAGCAGTCAGAATAACAAAGATACGGTAGCCTAGGCGTAGAAGTTTTTCGGCCAAAACCCCCGGGTTTCGGGGAATATATATATAATACATAGCCGGGGCTGGAGGGTTAAAGTTCTCTTTTTTTCCCCAATACAACATTCTTGGTGCAGCCACTCGACCAAGAACTGAATTTATATGTTAAATATGTTTACTACACCCGCATCTACGACGACCTAGCAGTCCTCTAACGAAGGTAAATGGCCTACTTTTTGTTTGTATATTTAATTATCTAATGTATCTGTCAGTAAAGGACATTCTTAAAATGGGGTGTATACAGTGGGCAATAATGGGGTTCTGAGGACCAAACCCGGGGGAGGTGTTGTTGCTGTTGTTGTTGTTGTCATTCCCTAGACTGCCTGGCCGAACAGCCCCGAGTCCCTAAGGAAGGCCATGGCCGAGATCGGGCTTTCCCACAGGGTTCTCAAGGAGTGTAGATTATGTTGTTGGCGTAAGTGATTGTGTGGATAGCAGTCTTCTATGATGTGTTGAATAGTATGAGCGACGGAGTCATCCAGTCTCTTCTGATAGCTCAGAAGAGCTGGATTATGCCCACATCTCAGTTTGGCCAGGTGGACCCTGTCCTCACGAGGAAGGGATGACTCAGAAGGATGGATTTCGGAATGGATTCCATCCAGTGACTGGATGGAACGGCGAGTGATACGAGTATGGATGTGTTTCTGGAAGCTGGTTTGGGGTGGGCAGGGAGGGAGAGATGACAGGTATTTGTGTGTGATATCGTGTGCTAGGTGTTGTTTTGATGTTCCTTGGTGTCTTTGGGTGTTCTGCCATGTAGTGTAGTGGATGGTGTTGGTTTGTGGAGGCTGCAGCCAAGAGTTGAGTGCATCTCATGTCCAGGTGGTCTTTTACTTTGAGGACTTTGGTTTCTTGATGTAGGTGATCTGTAGGAGGTGTCTGACCATATACGTTTTCTCTCACTGATTCTTAACTTCACAATATGCAAATTCGCAATATGCGACGCATTTTGCAGCCCATAAACTCGCATACTAGGGGCGAGTATTACGGGTTTGACAACCCGAAGGGAAGGAAGGAAAACTAACTATTTAGTAATGGTTCCGTAGTCAATGACGTGAGAGCCTTATATATATAAGGGCTCCCCGGAGACCCCCGTGAGGGTCCCGGAGAAAGCATAACGCGTTATGCTGTCATATGGCGTCAGCACGTTTTCCGCCATGCAATCAAATCGGCCTAGTGATGAACTAGCTTCCATCAACAGCCACTTCCTACTGTTGTGAGCAGCACAATAAATAAAATGAAGGACAGAAAACCTGCAGGGTGTTCTGGCATTGTCACTGAGATGATACAAGCCTCAGATGACATAGAAGTGAGAAGGGTCACTGAGCTAATAAACTCCATTATGAGAGAGGAGAATCCCAGATGTTAGGCATAACAGTGTAATACTAATATAAGGGGAAAGGGCATTAGTTAGATAGAGGAAAGTACAGCATAGGGGCCTGAAAAAGCTTGACCAAGTCATAAAGGTCTATGCGAGTCTTTGATGGTAAGATCAGGGAAAGCATTTCTATCGATGATATGCCGTTCAGCTTCATGCCAGGACGCGGTACAATTGATGATCTTCAAAGTCAGGCAGCTGCAGGAAAGCTATTTACTTAAATATAGGGATCTGTATCTTGTGTTTGTAGACCAGAAGGCCTTTGATAGGGTGACCAGGGATTTTATAAAGTTGGCTATGAGGAGTAGAAGAGTGGCTGGTGCATGTGATAATGAAGATGTACGAGAATTCACAAACGGCAGTGCGGGTGAAAGCTGTACCAGTACTGAACGAGGAGTTGCACTTCGCGTTGGAGTATACAGTACCAGGGTTCTATTTTAGAACTGGGTCCTCCTGGGAACTGCTATATGCAGATGACCTAGTACTTATCGAAGATAATGTCCCCCTAAGGGGGGGGTAATACGAAAGTTTAAGTTAAATCAATTAATTAAAATATAATTTTCAATATTTAATTGTTTTGTATCTTTATCACAGTATTACAGGTGACTGATGGCAAATAGCAACTGGTAATTTGCTTCCGACTTGAAAACTCGTCGTATGGGACACAATGAACTCCCACGAGTATCAGTTGCAACCTGTCATTAACGGTGGTATGGTACGCTCTACGGTTTTGACAACCTGT
Organism: Paralithodes platypus; assembly: GCA_032716605.1. Lineage (NCBI taxonomy): Eukaryota > Metazoa > Arthropoda > Malacostraca > Decapoda > Lithodidae > Paralithodes > Paralithodes platypus. Next base: position 10,789,272 of record CM064499.1, on the reverse strand, counting down.
AAGGGAAGGAAGGAAAAACTAATTTAGTATTGGTTCCTTCGTCAATGACGAAGAGCCTATACTATATATAGGCTGAGATTCCGGAAAATAAAGTATAAGCACCAACACAATTATATGTTAATTTCTTAAAATAGAAAGAGTTTGCATGAAACCAAATTGAGCAACAAAGTTTCCTCCAGTGCAAGAGCACCAACTAACCCTACACAATTGCATGCTTCGAGTCCCGGAGTCGGCGGGGCTCCTGTGTCTCTGTGTCCCTCCGTTCTCTCCGGGTCTCAGGGTTTTAGACCTCTGGGTACTAAATGGTTTCAAGGAAACCGAGGAACAATAAAAAAATAAAAAATAAAAAAAATAAAAAATAACAAAAATAAAACCCGATGCACAAAGAAGTTCCGGTTAAGGGGACCGACCGGTTAATTACAAACTTCCAGGTCTTACTTTCAATTTAAATGAAATTTGGTACAGGTGTATATGACCATAAAACTAGATCAAAACAATTTTTTTTTTTTTTTTTTTTTTTTTTGCTTTTTTCTTGCAATTTAGGTAAAAAAATAAATAAAACCATAGCACTGCAGAAAATGATAAACTCCTACTGAAATTCCCATAGCACATGTTTTATGTGATCAAACAACTCACAAAAGGTGTATCTGTAGTTGCTATAAAAAACATTTTATATATTTTGTGTATTTATTCGATTTAGGAGATTACGGATTCAGGCGAATATATTTATAGAAAATTACAACTTTGACGACATATTGTGAAAACAATTAAATTACTAGAGTAAATTGGCTTTATAGGCCTTGTAGTGTTTTTAATTACCTTTCCAATGGTATATACACCATTCCTATAGGTCCAATAATAACTGTAGAATAACATCCGAAAGTGCGACAATATAGGTTCTGAGAAAAACAGGTGAAAGTCTAAGGTAATTAGGTGAACATTTTTACTTTTGTTTTTTAGATTTACAATATTTTACGCAGGAACATGGCAAAGTAGAAGATAAAGAGTATGGGAGGTTGTAGAGTAGCTTACTCTCTTTCGATTTATATAGGTATGCTCCTCGTACGACCAGTAGTTACTGAGCATGTTAATTTCAAAGTTCGCTATATAACGTTTTTAGAATTACAGGAAAAGTTTGGAAAACATAAAAAAAAAAAACTACAGTAAAAGTCCGTTAATCCGACGACCGATGATTCGAATCTCCCAATAGTCCGAATTTTTCAATTTGAGGCCAAATCCGAATTCACCCGATGGTCCGAATTTCAAGAAGTCCCAAAGTCCCCTTTTTGAGGCATTAGGCCACTCAAATGACACATAATGGAGCACACACATATCATATGTTCATGAATTCACTTTAAAAGTTTACCATTGTCATTGTAGCCTATTATCTACTTCAAAACATTCAGATTAATGGTCAAAGGAAGCTACTGATATAATCGTAAACACCTTCGTCTTCTTCTTCTTCCACATCGTCTGCTAGAGAGTTTGTTTTGCTCTTGAACGCATCCTTGGGACGCTCCGATGCGCTACTGGCTTGCACCGCATTTTCTGCAAGCGCATTCAGTCTTGAGCTTGAAAACGCACCTTTGGACGTATTAGTCTTGAGCTTGAAAACGCACCTTTGGATGTTCCGATACGCTACTATTTATAGTTCAGTGATCGGAGCATCCCAAGGGTGCTTTCAAGACAACAAGACAAGGGTGCTTTCAATACAATATAATATAACAGAGCACGTCACAAAAGGAAAATCACAAAAGGAAAATTACAAGAACCTCTCAGGGAAGTGCCGTTGTTAAGGCATTACTTCCCGAACCACATCTGATCTTCAAGAGCAAGACAAACTCGCTAGTAGACGGAAGAAGAAGAAGACGTTTATATCAGCAGATTCCTTTGACCATTAATCTGAATGTTTTGAAGTAGGTAATAGGCTACAATGACAATGGTAAACTTTTGAAGTGATTTCATGAACATATGATATGTGTGTGTGCACCATTGTGTCATTTGGGTGGCCTAATGTCTCAATGTTTTCGTCATACACAGGTTCATAGGGGTAAAGTCCGATAATCCGAAAAATCCACTAATCCGAAAAATCCACTAATCCGAACGAGAGCCGGTCCGCTGCCCTTCGGATTAACGGAAGTTTACTGTATTTCCAATGGGTTTTCACTAATAACATTTCACTGGCTTATGAAGGGATGTTGACTCTTGTTGAGTAAACACCTATTGGTATTTTCAGGATTTCGAGTTTATTAAGCCTAAATTAACCGGTCGGTCCCCTTAAATGGAGAAACAAGGTTTTCCTCCAGGTACTGAAAACCCAGGAACCAAGAGGTTCAGGTTAAAATTACGGAACAAGAGCTTCCTCCAATTACTCCGGGTACTCCGGGTAAACACTGACAACCCAGGAACCAAGAGGTTCAGATTAAAATAAGGAACGATAGCTTCCTCCAAGTACTCCGGGTAAACACTGACAACCCAGGAACCAAAAAGGTTCAGATTAAAAAAAAAAAAAAAAAAAAAAAAAAAAAAAAAAGGAACGATAGCTTTCTCCAAGTACTCCGGGTAATACTGAAAAACAAGTCAGGTACAAGGGGAGATAGAAGGGCAGGAAGACCCCCATTGAGATGGAGAGACTGTGTAAGAAAGGCTTTGGATGATAGAGGAATGACTATAGATCAGGCAGGGGAAGTGGTGGTGGACAGGAGTGAATGGAGAATACTTGTGAATAGTTGAGTGAACACGTGGTCATTTGGAGTAAGGGGTCGGGCGCAAGTTGGACTAGATAATAGTCCATCAGGCGCCTGGCCCGGGGAGACGATTAATATGAAGGGTGCGCCTGGAAGTGTGGTGGGAGGGCTTGTGGCTTTGGATCCGCTGCATTTCTGCCTGCCGAGATCGGAACCTCTCCGGGTGGTCGGGGGCCGGGGGAGTGCTGGAGCGACCTTGGTGACCCTGGTCTCTGGGTCTTCTCCTGGGTGACCTGGATGTGTGTGAGTTTGTGCTTTTTATCTGTGTTTATTTGTTGTTTTATGTTGTTTTTGTGTTTTCCCTGTTCTTGCTCTGTCTTGAGTCGGCTACCCCCAAAATGGGGATTGGGCCTGAGCATATAGATAGATAGATAGATAGAAGGAACCATGAGGTTCAGGTTAAATTAAGGAATGAGAGTTTCCTCCAAGTACTCCGGGTACTCCGGGAGAGGGGGGGGGGGGGGAACAATGTTTTCCTTCAGAAACAAACATCCGATGTACCAAAAGGTTCCGGTTAAATTAAAGACCAACGTTTCCCTCCGAGTTCTCAATGTAGAACAATGAATGGAAAAAGAAGGGAGGAGAGTACTCCAGTGGCATTTATGATAGCCTATAGACTATCCCACTTAAATCCATTCTTATATACGATGTAGCGAATATGCTACCCTACTCTAAATTCTTTAAAACATTCATAGGGCCAGCAGGCTACTCGAAATTACATGAGCCTTATACATAAGGAACTGGTACATGCTTTGGTTCTTTGCTCTTATATTATGTAACATTGATTCTTGGCCTTTTTCTGACAGGTGGGCTATAGCTCTCCGCAGTAATCTCCGCCCCCTCACCCGAGCCACAACTGACGAGGTATATACGCCAGATGGCTTGTGTGAATCGTACATTGCCTAAGTGGGCTCCTAAAAAATTTACAAATTGTGCACTCTTCGTGTAACACTACCACAATCCGAGTGGCCACATACCAGCAGCGGGAGCGACTCAGGTATTACTAAACATTTGGGATGAAGTGAAAGTTTATATATCCTCAACTATATCCTGTAGGTCTATACCTACAGGGTTAAAAGGCACTTCCTCCCCTAACTGTCCTCGCCCCAAACTTGTTAGGCTTGACCTAGATAAAGATGAGGAACAATGTTTTCCTCAGGATACTATCCCGATTAGATAGCACTCTAATCGTATTCATGATAGCCGATAGAATATATCCCCCTGGAATCCATTCTTATATATCCATATACTTTCGGTGTGGACAGGCGTGGACGGTGGCCCTCTGAAACATACAGGGCGATTACTCAATTCATGTTTGGACCTACCTCAAATAATATATAACAAGGACTCACTAGGAGTGAGAAAGCCAGGCAAACGCTGAGACGCCCAGAGCAAGGGGGCACACGTCCGACTCGCCTGGATCACAACCGTACAGAGGCTGATAAACACGCTAGAAAATCTGGCATCAAGTGCAAGGGAAGCATGACGACAGCACAGCTGGAGGGCTGAGGCACCGAGAGGTTTGAAATGATAGATTCTTCTTTAAAAAAATTATTTCTAGTGGTATTCATTTTCAATGACGAGCCCTTGGTAAGATTTAATGGGTATGAACCAAGGATTGTTTTTATGCTATATACGCAACGGTTGTGATAAGAACTCCGGGGAATCCCGAACGGGTCCCGGAATCTCACCTATATATAGTATAGGCTCTTCGTCATTGACTACGGAACCACTCCTAAATAGAAGGTTTTCCTTCCTTCCCTACGGGTTGTCAAACCCGTAATATTTAGCTGTGGCTCCGGAGTCAATGACGTAAGAGCCTATTGTAAATTACGGGTTTGACAACCCGTAGGGAAGGAAGGAAACCTTCTATTTAGGAGTGGTTCCGTAGTCAATGACGAAGAGCTTATACTATATATAGGCTGAGATTCCGGGACCCGTTCGGGATTCCCCGGAGTTCTTATCACAACCGTTGCGTATATAGCATAATAAACAATCCTTGGTTAATACCCATTAATCTTACCAAGGGCTCGTCATTGAAAATGAATACCACTAGAAATATTTTTTTTAAAGAAGAATCTATCATTTCAAACCTCCCGGTGTCTCAGCCCTCCAGCTATGCTGTTGTCATGCTTCCCTTGCACGTGATGCCAGATTTCCTAGCGTGTTTATTATAGGTTTGACTCCTGTAAGGAGATAAAGAAAACCTAATATTTAGTAGTGGCCCCGTAATCATTGACGAACATGCCTATTACATAAGGCATCCTCTTCAAACACTAATCCGCCGTAGTTTGAATCTACCGCGCAGAGCATTTAAAAACTGAGGAGCCTTCATCATGAGCGCACGCGACCTCACTCATGGCTTCAGTCATTATGAATTGGGTTCTTACTACGAAAAAACTTCGTAAAAAATAAAAACAAAAAGAAAATAAGAATAACTATCCAATAAGCTTTCCATCATATCGTGGATGTACTTGTGTGGATTTCTGACCAGACGCTGAATCAGGCGTCATTCCTCCTTCACTGACATATCAAGTAAACCAAAATCCTTAATACATCAACGAATGGGAAGGGGACGGTCGGGAGGGCCCCAGTCGTCAATGATTACGGGGCCACTACTAAATATTAGGTTTTCTTTATCTCCTTACAGGAGTCAAACCTATAATTTATTAGTGGCCCCTCCATCATTGACGAACATGCCTGATATCTAAGACTGGAGGGGGACATTCGTAATCATATCATAACTCTAGAAAAGCAGATAATAAAAACAACCACATAGTATTCTTACTTTTTGAAAAATGTATTTAATACGGCGTAGGCCGGAAATATACAAGAAAAAGGGGTTCAGGCAGGTGCGTGCTTCAAAGAAGCCTGCCCGACAAAAATGGGTAACCCTGAAGATTCTGAACACAGATCTGTAGTTACAAAAGGCACCCCACTCAACGAGTGGTGACAAAAATAAGTTATAAGTTTATATGTGCACATCATAAACCCCAAAATACATGTGGAGATCAATTGCCAATGAACTCCATTGAACTAATAATACATTGCTTTCGCAGCTAAAACTACTATAACAACACCGTTGTTTTGTACTAAACCTTGTACTAGCACAAATTCTCGCAGAGAAATTTTCATATCACATTTTAACCTTAAATTGTATCACAGCTCTCATACTCCGGCGGGGTCTAGGGTGTCCTATGTCAACTGACTGCACCCCCCCCCCCCCCCCCCTCCCGTGAAAATAAACATAAATGACTGCAGGGCCACCTAGACCCTCTGCCTTAAAGCTATACATGGTAAGGAAGGTTTGTCTAGAGCAACTGACAAGTATCTAGAGAGAAACGTATGATTAGACGCCCACAACTGTGTGGACGCAATATCTTCAACTGAAAAGTTTTTCAAGAAACGTAAAGAGGCCGCCCACTTGCGTAAATCGTGGGCCCTACCCACAACGCCGGGATTACTCTCTTTAATGACTTCTACCAGAAGAGAGGCTAATCGCCGTTTAAGTAAGCGTTTACCCGTACTCGCTACCCATAAAGCACCTTGGGGGTTATGAGGAGCTATTCTCAAATATTTGGTTAGAGCTTGCACTGGACATAAATTATGATGCACCTTTCCCCTTTTTAACGCCGGCACCGTGAACTCAGAAAACACGTGTGCACTATGCTCATTCTTGGCTACAAACGCCGGGGAGGGTGCAATGGAAATTGAATCATTAAGTCTACCAAACCTAAGACAATTAGGTGTGTTGCTCATCGCCGCCAGCTCAGACACTCTGTTTCCGGTGGCCAAAGCCAAAAGGAAAACTGCCTTCTTTAAGATTAAAGCAAAGTCTGCAGTATTTTGATACAGACGAGAATGAAGTAAAGACAAAGCTTTGTCCAGAGACCAAGTAGGCATGAGCTGACGGGGAGGTGGGCGGAGTTTAAAACACGCTCTCATAAATCCTGTTTCCTCCGCCACCGGTATGGATAGACCTGTAAGGTCGAAAAAGGGCACTCTAATCGCAGTTAAGTGATTCTTCAAAGTAACCACAGATAAACGTTTCTGCTCAAACAGATAGTTCAAGTAATTAAAAACCAATGCCACTGAGGGTACAGTTTGTTCCGTTCTAACAATCCAAGAAGTAAAAGCTTTCCAATGAGATTGATATTGTCGCTTAGTAGACTGAGTATATTGATTGAGCAATTTATTGGTCACATCCCTACCGTATGGTGCTAGCCACTTGGCCTCCTGAATGTCCATAATGCAAAAGTCAGCGAGGTCGCTAGGTTGCCAATCGTGTCTAAGTGGAAGTACCCGACCGGGAGCGATACCGGGTCCGGGCACCACATTATTAATTGCTGGTACCACACCTGCGCCGGCCACAGGGGCGCGATTAGCGAGACTAAGCCTCGATAAACTCGTAGTTTGTTCACTACGTGGCACATTAGTGACGCATCTGGCGGCGGAAACAGATAGATGGAGCTCCATCTGTTCCAGTCTGTCACTAGGGCGTCTGGCCCCCCTGCCGGCGTTATCGCCCGGCGGGTGAGGTATAGAGGGAGCTTGTGAGTCTCCTCGGACGCAAAAAGATCCACTTGTGGATGGGAGAGCTCCGCAATCATTAGGTCGAAAATGGGTTGCTTGAGCTCCCATTCTACTGTCGTGCTCTGTCTCCGGGACAGAGCGTCTGCCCAGACGTTCGCTACGCCTGGGAGATAAGATGCGTGAAGATAAATATCTAGACTGCTGGCTAGAACAAAAATCTCTTCTGACACGAGTAGCAACTTCCTTGACCTCGTTGACCCTTGTTTCTGAATACAGTGAACTGCATTCAGATTGTCCATTCTGAAGGCCACCGACTTGCCCCGTAACGCCGGGCCGTGAGCCTGAAGGAAATACAAGGGGACTAGTAACTCTTTGACATTTATGTGAGAGATTTCTAAGTGGGACCAAAGTCCCTGACCCTGGTGCCCCTGATTTGACTGAAATCCCCACCCTATGGTGCCTGACGCATCCGTGTCTACCCATACCGTTGGAGGAGGAGAGGTCCATGACATGATTGAGTGCAATGTTTCCCTCTTCGCCCAGACCGCTAGTAAGGTGTGGATTAATTTTGGTATGGGCCATAATTTTCCCGCCGGTAAGAGTGGGAAATATTTGTTGCCTTCCAATATTAATCGTTTTACTTTCAACCGGCCCAACTTGACAGTTAGCTGAATCCAGTTGAGAGAGCCGACCAGAGACTCCCAGACTCTTCGTGTCGTAGTCAGACTGTGAAGAAACCTGAACAGTTTCCTGCGAAACCTGTTGCGATTGTCCACACTCTGACTCAGAGTGAGAGCGGTGGTGTCCCAGACCAGCCCTATCCACTGAATTACTCTTGAGGGAACAAGGTTTGACTTTACCAGATTTACCTTGAAGCCTAGAGTTTTGACATGATTTAAAATGATATTGACATGTTTTATGCATAATTGTTGTGTCTCTGCCACCACCAGCCAGTCGTCTAGATACCACAACACTCTGATTCCCTGTTTTAACAACGGCATCAGGGCTTGCCGGACTAGTTTCGTGAATAATCGAGGTGCTAGGTTCAAACCGAACGGCATCCTCTGAAAAACAAAATTTTGGTGCCTGATCCTCAAGGCCAGAAACCTTTGAAATCTTTTGTTGACCGACACGTGCCAATAGGCGTCTGTCAGGTCTAGGGAACACATCCAGCCTCCCGGCGGAAGTGTTAGCCTGATTTGATGAACTGTTAACATTCTGAAAGACTCGTTGTAAATGTGAAGATTCAGATAAGACAGGTCTACGACCGGCCTCATCTGAACACTGTCCCGTTTGGGAACCAAAAACAGTTTTGACGTGAATACAGGGTAATCTGGAGGGACCGGGATGATGACATTCTTGGCAATCATCTCCTGGACCAGCCACTCCACCTCTAATGAAACACAATTTGCCGTTGTCGGCTGACGTAAGCGAGGTCGCCGGAGCCACTGCCAAGTGATGCCTTTGCGTGCCACCATCCGTGCCCAGGTTTTTAACGGCCATGCTTGGTGACACGTTCGGAACGACCCAGTTAGCAGACAAGGGTTCGCCGGCTGTACTTCCCTCGGTTCCTCCGGCTTTAAGACAGGCACTGGGAGTGAGAGAGACTTTAGTTTTTTGATGGTGGGTTTGGTGGTGTTGGACGCTTCGCCGGCTGGCTGGTGTGGGCCGAAGACTGGCCCTGCCCCGGCTTATACTGGCCGCGTCCCCTCTGTCCTGAAAACCCTCTCTGTCTATGCCTGAACTGACCCAGGGGGGATTGGGAGGACTTAGGCGGAAGAAACGGCTTAGAACCCCCTGGCTGAGCTTTAGTAGGAGGCTTAGGTTTGGGGAAGTTAAATGCAGGTTTCTTAGCCTGTGCGGGACTGTGCTTCACGGCCTGTGCCATGTTAAACACTGTTCGCCATACATCAGGGGACATTAAAGAAGGAGTAAGTACTGGGGACATTACCACCTGGTTAGCAATGCGATCAGGCAGCTTGCGAACTAATGACATCCTAAGATCCTGTCGTGCTCGCACCGCCTCAAGTAAGGCTGTGCGTATGTCACCTAAGGATTGAATCGACGACTGAAGAATCAGACGCCGGGATAACTCAACTGATCTTCGAGCATCCGCGTCTGCGATTGCCTGAGTAGACCTGAGTAAAGACTTAGCCACCTGTTGAGAAACTATGTACTGTGAAAACAGGCGGAAAGCTTTTCCCCTTAGCCTAAATTCTCTGTCTAGGTGAGAAGGGGTAGGGGTAGTGAATGGTTCCTTTAGTTCACAAAGATTAATCTTAGGGGCAGCTAGAAAAGAAAATAAAGCTGACGGAACTCCGCCGGCAGAACCTACCGGCATGGAGAACCATGAATGTGTATCCTGAGGGATCTGGTGGGAAGATTTAGAAGTGAAAGTGGTTGCAAAGTTTTGAGCCTCTACCTCCCAATCCACCCAAGGTCCTGGTCCCAACTGTCCCACCTTCAACACTGGATTAGCTGTCTCGTCTGTGACGGTCTGTAAATCTAGTTCAGGAGTAAGAGCCGACAGAGCCTTAATATCATTAAACCCATCCAGCTTAGACCAGTCTGAAAAAAGTTTTGAAGCTGAGGCAGGGGGTAAAGCAGGCTTAGATGCATAAACAAAATAATCCTGATGATAATAACTAGGTATAGCCTTGATATTTACGTCCAAAACATTACCCAAGGCATCCAATGCCCTTAATTTCTTTGACTTATTTCCCTGGATAAACCACTCACGTGGTACCGGGAGTTCCCCTGACAAGGTAGGCTGGGCAAGCTCTGGCTTAGAGGGGTTCAAAAGAACCCATGACTCGTCTGGCCCATAAAGCAGGGGCATAGCTACCTTTCTAAGAGGCGCTTTGTCTAGAGGGGGTGGATTAACATCCGTAATGACCATGACATTTGACGTAGTGAATGCCGCCGTAGCTGGCTTAGAGCTCCCTGCCGGTGACAGAGTAGGAGGGTTAGGAATCTTAGATAAATCGATTGACGTTATCAGAGGCCGTACCGCAGAACTTGTCAAGGGAGCCCCCAAGTCCATTGTGGGGTTTTCTCGTTGTTGACTAAAGAATTTAGATAGAGCATGAGTAAGTAACCCATCAATTTCTTGTGCTGTAACAAACTGGTTAGATGCAGAACTTTCAGGTGAATCAGTATTATCATGGGCGGCGTCCAGGCCTGAGCCTGACCCTTGTCCATCCCTATCTGAAATTATTGACACTTCATCTTGTTCCTCCCGATCCTCCTGAGAAGACCCCGCCGAGGCAGGGGCACCTTGTTTCCAAGATAAGTCAGGGATAGAGGATGGGGTCGCCGCGTCCCTGTGGACATCGGCTACTGTGTGACTCGTATGAGTCGGACGTGGATGGTCAGACCCTGGCTGAGCAAACCGCCAAACACCGAGGCTCTGGCCTACGCTCTCTTGAGAGTCTGAAACATTCTCAATTATTGAATTTCCTGAACTTTCCGTTTCTAGGGTTAAAATATCAATAGGTAAATCTTGTTTAGGGACAGGCGCTTCACTATACTCTGAGGCTGTAACAGAAACATTTTCAGGTGTAGAGGTACGATGAGATGCACTAGACTTAGGAGAATGTCGAGAGGACTTCCTATGGGAATCCTTTTTGGAGGATTTGTGGCTACGGTGTGACCGCGAACTAGACCTAGGTTTGGAAGAATCACCACCATGACCACTGGGGGAAGCTTCAGTCTTACACTTCTTACTAGCCGGGGAAGAGGCCCGACTTGAAGACTGCTGTCTGAGAGGTGACCTTGACCTCGATCTCGCCTGCGACGAGGAGGTGGCTGCCGGGGGAGTAGGCTCTCTCGGGCGTTTAGACGTATCCACAGACGATACAGAACCCTGGCTAGTCTCTGTCGGCTTAAAACCCGTTACTCTAGAGGTACGTTTAGGGGGAGGGTGCTCTGACAGCAACTTATCCCAAAGTGGGACGTTGTCACATTGAAGTGACTTATGTGCGACAATGGTAGTGTAGGCCGACATTTGTTGTCTGACCTCTCTCAACGCTACCGCCGCGGTCTTGTCATTGTCACACAGGACTTTATTGGCTAATTGGGAGCAAAAGGAACAATTAAGTGTAACCCAGAGACCCCTTGAACGGTCTAGACATCTAACACACCTTATGCAAAGGGTATGCGCAAAAATTGGGATACCCGCGCAAGTAGGGGTAATGCACAGGGCAAAAACTGGGGCCACAGTAGCCATGACAGAGACTGGTGTGAGGAAACTACCGCCGGGTCTGTATTGGTCCGCCGGAGCTCAGCTCTGGAAAAATAAAGAAAAATTTCCAGGAATTAATGCTCATAAGGTTAACCCAAGTGTTTGCATACAAGTGTTAATAACCCGCCGGGTAACGGGATGCAAAGACACAGCTAACACATCTCGCTACGCGGCGGGGTGTAAAGAGGCTAAACAAATCTTCTTAGCTAAAGAACATGAAGAATACCCTCTGATATAATGGTCCAGTATGGCACTTATAGTCTGTAGGAGGTGGTGACTGTCTCAAGATTCAATTTTGTAACAAAGCCCCCCTCATAAAGACGCCGGCCCTTGAAATATTTTAGTAGAATAGCCCAGGGCAGGAATATACGAGATCTGATTTTTTAACGAATTGTCCCAAACGATCGTCGTAAAAATAGAAGGCGGCGATACTGAAAGTATCACCCAATTAAGGTTAATCGAAATTGAATTTGTTTATAAATTCCTTAGTTCCTCCACTTAGGGGCACCCGCCGGGTGTGGGAATCGATTTGGTTAAACCTCACTGAACCTTCAATTGCCGTAAGAGTAAAGGCAGCGATACACAGAGTAACACTCAAATGGATTGGTTAACTATATGAGACCTAAGTCGTTTATCCCACCCTGCTCAGGTGCACCCGCCGGGTGAGAAGTCTAAAAGTTAACCCCACAAGTTCCTGACCCCACTTCTTTGTAAAAGATCGCCGGGGAGGAACGCCTAAACAACAGCTAGGTTTTCCATGTGGTTGTCGTAAACCAGGTAGAAAAAACCTATAAAAACGAGTGTTCTCAAGAACGTCGTTTTTTATGTATATCTATATATATGTAAGGATGGGTACAGCCATCCCGCCGGGAATTTAAAGGAGGCCTGAAACCAGGCACCCACAGAGACGCAGTCCTGGAGCCACAGACACCTCCCCACGCCGGGGAACCAGCCAGAGTTAAAAACCACGTGTGGCCCAACACTGCTCATCGGTCAGGATTTTTCATGGTGAAACCGAGAAAAAAACCCGCCGGAAGGCAAACCCCACCCTGAACAGACACCATCTGAACAATACGACACGAGGAGAGACACGCACGACTAACCAAGGTCACAACATAATCCGTGGAATTAGCCAATACACAACTAAACCAGGAAACAATTATAGTCCGAGGAATTAGCCAATACACAACTAAAACCCGGATACACATGACACAGTAGGGCATATTTATAAAATAAATAATAACACTAGACATGTGGCAAAGCTACGAGCGGCTGGCTAGGCCTAGGTAGACGGCATGAAAATAGTTGAAATATAAACACACACTGGAATATCACAACAGGAACCACCGCCAACACACCACCGTAGCGATAACTTCCCACCCCGGGAAGCCTGACACGGACCCAGAAAAAACTTCACTAAGTGAAGAAAAATACGCTGGGAACGTCAGCAAACACACAGCTTACCTCATCAGAAGGATAAAAGGCAGCAATAATTAACGCGTAATGAAAGCCGCCTGCATCACCAACTAACACAACTGTGAAAAGTTCACGTGTCCACAACAGGACCACGAGGGTACATCCGAAAAAGATGCCCCATACACACGACCCAAAATACACTGCACTGCGGGCAACCAGCCCAGGACACTCCTGCTACGCCTATCCTAACCTTACTCGATACATCCTAGAGTAAACAAATGAAAAAAAACTCACTAGGGACGCAACGAATGCGGAACCAGCGGAGCCTGAAAGGTACGTCCGGGCAGGCTGAGCGCAGAGCAAAGAAGGAGGAATGACGCCTGATTCAGCGTCTGGTCAGAAATCCACACAAGTACATCCACGATATGATGGAAAGCTTATTGGATAGTTATTCTTATTTTCTTTTTGTTTTTATTTTTTACGAAGTTTTTTCGTAGTGAGAACCCAATTCATAATGACTGAAGCCATGAGTGAGGTCGCGTGCGCTCATGATGAAGGCTCCTCAGTTTTTAAATGCTCTGCGCGGTAGATTCAAACTACGGCGGATTAGTGTTTGAAGAGGATGCCTTATGTAATAGGCATGTTCGTCAATGATGGAGGGGCCACTAATAAATCTGCCTCTTTACGGTTGTGATCCAGGCGAGTCGGACGTGTGCCCCTTTGCTCTGGGCGTCTCGGCGTTTGCCTAGCTTCCTCACTCCTAGTGAGTCCTTGTTATATATTATTTGAGTTAGATCCAAACATGAATTGAGTAATCGCCTGTATGTTTCAGAGGGCCTCCGTCCATGCCTGTCCACACCGAAAGTATATGGGTACCGCTTCGCCATTCTTAAATATAGCCTTGTTCCGGTCTCCTATGAGACCGGGTTAACCTTAAATTGTCGGTCGAAAACCAAGAACATCCTAGGGGGTACCCTTTAATAGTTCCTAAGGTACGTAATTAATTCGGAGCCACTGAGAAGTGAAAATAGAAAAAGAAAATTATACTACAGTTTGAACAGCGCGCTTGTTTCGTTTCCCGTCCTTCGTATTGTTTAGAACGCTTTCCATACAGTTGCCATCACTCGCCATCTAGCAAGATTCCGTCTCTACTTGTTATATCAAATTGGGCATACCGTAAAACCGGGTCGCTTCGGACTGCGGTCATAACTTCGGACATCGGCGATAATAAGTACAGTCGACGCTCGATTTAACGGACCCCGATACAACGGATTTCGGATTTAACGGACTCTGTCCGTAGCCGGACAATGGACCCAGCAACGGACAAAGTCTGTTGCTCAAAAAAAATTGGAGCAAAGTCCGTTGCTCTATCTATTTATCTCTCTAATGGACCTACCTAAATCCCTTATACATTAACATAACTATGTCTTATTTGGACTTTTTGTAATCTTTGAATAATTTCTAATGTGATGGAATTGAAAAATATAATATCCTTCCAGCACATAGATAAATAATAAATAAGATAGTCAACAAAATATTTCAACTCTCCCCTCCGTGCGAGCAGAGACGGAAGATTTACGTTTGATAGATTTTTTGTTTTGTTTTTTTCCCTCGGTATACACACTCTTTCTATCTATCTATCTCTCTAATTCATCTACCTAAATCCCTTATACATTAACATAACAATGTCTTATTTGGACTTTTTGTAATCTTTGAATCCTTTCTAATGCGATGGAATTGAAAAATATAATATCCTTCCAGCGCATAGATAAACAATAAATAAGATAGTCAACAAAATAGTTCAACCCTCCCCTCCGTCTAGGCGCCGAGCTTCCGAGACGGGAGATTTACGTTTGATAGATTTTTGTTTTTTTTGGTTCCCACGGTATACACAAAATGATGGGGAAATATTATAACATGTTTTTAATTGACATTTGTGTCGTTTTTGCTGATTATGAGTTGGTGGAAAAAAAATCTTTAATTCCATCATATTGGAAATGATTCACAGATTATATAGAGACCAAATAACATACACTTTTAAGTGTGTTCAATAGTTTTGCATTATCAATAGGGTGTAGCACAAGGCTTATCATTATTATCACAGTAACGGGGTCGGGGTTGAGGCCGGGGAGGGGAGGGAGTAGGCCTACAGAGGCGGGGATATCCTTCCTCTTTTTTTTTTTCCCCATGTGAAATTTATCATATTAATGACAAATAAGACCTTTATTATGTTTTCAGGGACAGTACAGCACAACGTGTCCCTGAAAAAAAAAAAAAAAAAAAAAAAAAAAAAAAAAAAAAAAAAAAAAAAAAAAAAAAAAAAAGAGGGCAAAATACTAAGGCAATTTTCCAGCTACGGACTTTTTCCAGCAACGGACTTGGTCTCCCCCCTATTAGTCCGTTAAATCGAGCGTCGACTGTACAGTAAACCCCCGCTCTTTCGGAATTCTCAGACTTTCGGAGTAGCATTTCAATTCGGACTAATGGTTCAGCCTTTCGGATTTGTCTGAAAGGCTGAGAAACTACCTCCGTCCTTTTTCGGACTACTTGATTTTCCGAGTGACCGAAATCGTCGAAATACGATCATTTAATCATAAGTACTATATATCTCTTATATACTTACCTTAATTCTTTATAATATTTCAAAATAAACTTCTGTAACACAAATTATAAGTTCAAATGAAAAATCAGTGTACCGGTGGTACCATTACCGAAACACGTGTACTTACTCTAGTTGTATTGTTGTATTGCGGGAGTGAGCATGCTCGTTATTTCCCGCCTCCTATATGTGTAGGTGTTATATGTATCGTTGGAATGGCTGTGGATGTGTGTGTAGTCTGTATTTTTAGCCAATTGGCGACATCGGAAACGAAGGCTTAGGGTGGATCTGTATGGTACCATTCTCACTATAGACGGTACCGTCTCGCCCGAAGGCTTAGGTAGCCATCAGCTTAGGTGAACCATATGATACCCATCTCGCCTTGTACCATTTTTGCCAACCCCAGATGGGACGTCACAACGTCGCCCACTTATTCCAGGTACCTATTTACAGCTAGGTGAACTGAGGCTAACACATGAAAGGAGACAAGCCCAATTTGTCTCCGCCCGGTCGGGGATTGAACCCCCGACCCCTTGTGTGTGAGACGAGAGCTCTACCTACTAGGCTACGGGCTGTGTGTGTGTGTGTGTGTGTTCTTCGGTGTGTGTGTGTGTGTGTGTGTTCTTGTGTGGTTGTTGTTGTTGTTGTTGTTCCCTAAGCTGCCTGGCCGAACAGCCCCGAGTCCCTGAGAAAGGCCATGGCCACAATCGGGCTTTCCCACAGAGCTCTCATTGAGTGTAGATTGTGTTGTTGGCGTAAGTGGTTGTGTGAAATGCAGTCTTCTATGATGTGTTTAATGGTATGGGGTGCTGTGTTACATCCCGGGCAGGCGTCGACAACGGAGTCATCCAGTCTCTTCTGATAGCTCAGGAGAGCTGGATGGTGTCCGCATCTCAGCCTGGCCAGGTGGACTCTGTCCTCGCGAGGAAGGGAGGATTCGGAAGGATGGATTTCGGGAGGTCGTGCATGCAGCTGCGTGTTGTCTGTGAGTGAGTGGATGGATCGGTGAGAGATATGAGTATGGATGTGCTTCTGGAAGTTGGTTCGGGGTGGGCAGGGAGGGAGAGAGGACAATAATTGTGTGTGATACCGTGTGCTGGGTGTTGTTTTGATATTTCTTGGTGTCTGTGGGTGTGTTGCCATGTAGTTTAGTGGGTGGTCTTGGTTCGTGGAGGCTGCTGCCAGGAATTGAGTGCCTCTCATGTCCAGATGGTCTTTGACTTTGAGGATTTTGGTTTCTTGATGTAGGTGATCTGTGGGTGCAGTAGCTGTGCAGCCTGTAATGATCTTCAGGGCTTTGTTTTGAATAGTCTGTAAGGTCTTATGATGTGTTTCAGCTAGGTTAGAAGCCCAGGCTGGGCTTGCGTATTCCATCACTGATCTTATGTATTGTTTATATCTGTGGTGGTAGTTTCTTTGTTGTGTCCAAATTTTGTGTGAGCAAGTGACCTGAGGGCGTTAAGTCTGGGTGTCAGTTTCTTTTTAATGTTTGTGGTGTGCTGTTTGAATGTCATATGTTACTCCTAGTATTTTGTGTGTGTGTGTGTGTATGTGGTAGGGGTGTGTTGTTTATGGTGAGTTGAGGGATGTATTCGTGTTCTCCTGTCCAACTTGTGAGCAGGGTTGCGGTGGATTTGGCTGGGGCAAGATTAAGTCTGTTTGTAGTGCACCAGCCATGTAGTGTGTTGAGATAGGGTTGAAGGAGATCTGTTGCTCTTTTTGGGTCATGGTGTGTGCATGTGAGTGTTATCTGCATAGGAGGATAAGTTTATTTGGGGCGTATTGGGTGTAGTTATATCGTGCATGTACAGATTGAAGAGTGCAGGCAATAGGACGGATCCTTGTGGGACTCCGTTTGGAAAGTTTCTGATTTTAGATGACTGACCGGCAAAAGATACGTGTGCACATCTGCCTGCTAGGAAGTTGGCCAGCCACCTTTTTGTGTTGTTGTGCATGTTTGTGTTGTAGATTTTGTTTGTTAGGTTGTGGCGGGGGATGGCATCGAAGGCTTTACTAATGGCGAGTGTGGCTAATAGTGATCTGTGTGGTGGTCTAGCTGAGTTGATGCCGTCGAAAGCTCTTTGTGTAAGGTCTGTGTGTGGTTATGTCGGTCGCCACTGATATACGGTATGCAATAAATGTTATTATAATTATTCTCTATGGAATTGAATTGAATTTTAGCTAATAATAATTATAATAGTAAAAGTCAAAGAAAACCAGGTGTGGGCCAATCGGCACTCAGCAGACCCCCGTAATCTTGTGTTAATCTCTGATCGTTTTGGTGGGGTCAGTACTCAAGGTATTAGTGAGTTGGGCCTAGTAATTGGGGTTAGGTGTGACGGGGATCTGCCTTGTATGGGCCGATCGGCTTTTTGCAGACTCCCATTTTCTTATGTTCTTATGTTCTAAAACTCCATTAAACTGTACATTTATTGAAGGCAGTAGATTATTGGCCAGCCTATCAACAACAACAACAACAACTTGTAACACACGTGTGTGTTATTGTTGTGTGGCTATGTCGAGTGTGTGTGTGTGTGTACTTACACTAGTTGTACTTACACTAGTTGTATTTGCGGGAGTGAGCATGCTCGTTAATTCCCGCCTCCTAAGATATGTTTGTCATACCGTGCTTTGAAACTATGCACTGATGGTGCAGACACTACTTCGGCTGGCAATTTGTTCCACCCACTAATCGAGTTGGTAGGAAATCTTTTACTTTTCAGATCAGATTTACTATTTAGCACTTTTAGTTTGTAGCTGTGACCTCTTGTCCTCTCACCTCCATCCCTCTCTATGAAGTTTTCTTGGTCGATTTTGTCAATACCTCTAACACATTTATATATCTGAATTTGCTGTCCTCGTTTCCTTCTCTGTTCCAGTGTAGGTAGATTCAATCTCTCGAGCCTCTCTTGGTACTCCAAATTTTCCAAACCTGGGATCATCCTCGTAGCTGCTCTCTGCGGTCTGACGAACCTGAGCCGACATCAAACCAGGACAGCCGCCCTGTTCACCTTAGTCTCTCCCCCACTCCTCGTGCAAGAAGCCTGCTAGCACGAACAGTACCAACCCCTCGCCCCCGTTCTAACCACTCCTCTCCCCGACCTGTACGTAGAGTCCCGCCACCACAGGTTTCCGGATTTACACCAGTGAGGAACGGTGCACGGCCAACGCAGAAAAGGTCTCATCTACCAGTCACAATGTCAAACAGATTTGAGATATTGGTAGAGATGGAAGACGAACCAGAAGAGACCAGGCTCGTTGGGGATTCCATCCTACGAGGACAGGTCGAAGAGTTCTGCGACAGAGTCCCAAATCAACGAAAAAAAAATTGCATCCCAGGAGCTGGACTGGACGACATTGTGGAAGCCTTCGAAGATACCACAAAGGATGCAAATGAAAATACCCTTTTTGTCATCCATGCTGGTTCAAATGACGTCATGCGCACCAGATCCGAAGAGTTGATGGAGAAAATATCGCAAGATGATCCAGCACTACAAAAACAAGTCAAGGAATATCATCATCTCAGGCATTCTCCCCAAGATCGACGCACCTGACAAATTCTACGACAAGGCCTTCAGCACAAATAGCCGACTAAAATATTTGTCTGAGGGAAGAAGTTGAATTCATCAACCTCTGGGACAACTTCTACAACCAGCCTACTCTGTTCCGCAAGGATGGCACTCATCTAAACCCTGTGGGTTCAGCACGCATGGGTCGTCTCCTACACGAAGCAGTCCGCAGCCATGGATCAAAAACGCCATCCGAGAAGAAGCAGCAGTGACATAAATCATCCAACGCCAAGAAAAAAACAGAGGCAACCGAGGACCACCAGCGATAAGGACCGAAGACAGCGAGGACCGAGGACAGCCATGAACATAAATGTAGATCCGACAAGAACCAAAAATATTATTAAAGAGCGTTCCGTGAGTTCTAAAATAACAAATTTAAAGGTTTTCTATGCAAACGCTCGTAGCATACGCAATAAATTTTCAGATTTAGAGGAGCTAGTGTTTACAGAAAATTATGATGTGATTGGCATAACAGAATCTTGGCTCAATACAGAAGATAGAGACTTTTTAGCAGAGTATTCACTTCCCGGTTATGTAATGTTTGAGAAAAGCCGAATAAATCGAAATGGAGGGGGCGTTTTACTTTATATCAAAGAAAGTCTTAACCCTACCCTCTTGTCAAAACCGCAAATTTTGAACGTCGACGCATCTTTTGTGCTAATAAAGAATAATAAAGGTACAAAAATAATACTTGCATTAATATACAGACCTCCAGCTCAATCAGTGCAAACTGACAGAGAAATTTACGAAGAAATTGCAGATGTAAGTAACTCACAAGATTCCTAACTTTCGTTAGGAATGGTAATTATTTCATAAATGTTTATACATATTTTAATAATGCATCACTTAGCTCTACTCCCACTAGTTCTGTATATTTTGATAGAACTAAACTTAAAGATGCCCTTAAATTCCTCCTTTTCAATACTTATGTTAGATTCGGGCCGTACATTTTCAAACAAATATTAGGAATTCCTATGGGTGGAAATGCTAGCCCTTTAATTGCAGACTTATTCTTGCTTGCTTTAGAATTTAAATATATAAAAGACTTAGTTGACAGTAGCAAGAAAAATAAAATTCCAGAAAAATTAGCACTTGCTAAACTGTTAAGTAATAATAGTAGATATATTGATGATATTCTTGTTTGCAATTTGTTAAATTTTAATCAAGTTGCTAAACTTATTTACCCTAATTCTATTCCCCTCACACAATGTAACGTAAATTATAAAGTTGAAAATTTTCTTGATATAAATATAGAGATTGTTAATGAACAGTGCATACTTAAAGTATATCACAAAGTTGATGATTTTAATTTTAACGTAATAAACTTTCCTTTCCCTAGTAGTAATATCGATAGTCAAATAACTTATAATTGTTTTTATTCCCAATTAATAAGATTTTGTAAAATCTGCACTAAAGTAGATGACTTTTGGGCTAGAGCTAGGTTACTATACAGACTCTTAGTGGACAGAGGTTTTGAGGCAAGTAAATTGTTCCATAAATTTAATCTTTTTAGGATCAATTATTGTGACTGTATTCTAAAATTTGACATCAATAATTTTAATCAAGCATTTTTAACTTGAAGTTTCTTGTATAACCTCTGCTTACTTTTTGTCTGTATTTATTGTTTATCTTTTTCTTTTTCTATTATTATTATTATTAATATTAATATTGATGATTTTTTAAATTTATTGTTCTTGTTAAAAGAGTACTCTTTGTTTAAATCTGTTGTTACTTCATATTTTGCAATTATTTGTCTTTATATTATATGTATTCATTGTCGATAGTATCAATTGCTTACTTTTGCGATTTCCTTAGTTTATTTGTGCTATAAATGTAGGTTATTTGTAGGGTAGTTATTGATAGGGGTCACTTGAGGCATGCTATGCTTACAGGTACCTACCCGATACCACTATCGTTAGTGAGTGCTGTACTGTATTTTATATATTATTTTGTAATAGTATAGATATCTTATCAATATTTGTATTTTGTACTATTGTTAATGTCTTGTCATGTTGCAAATTTGATTTTAAATAATATTTTGACATTTAACATGTAGTTTCTTTATTCATGCAGAGTTTAGTAAAATTTGCCAGAACGTCCCGGACTTCCCAAACTTGACTACTTCCTTTAACGTGACGATAGTGCGTTGTTATATGTGCGATTAGTTTGCTTTGGAAACAGATTAACTTGCTCATGTAGTAATGTACACCCTATGTGGTGGATTGTGTTCTTTTATTTAATAATTTTCATTTTAGTAAGCGTTGTTTCCACATAGCGATTTTGATAATTTAATTTGACTTTATATTGTCCTTGTCCCAATTTTGGTTTGTTTAGTTTGCAAGTTTTACATTTTAATTTACCTGTGACCAAGTGGGGCGATACTCTTACTTCACACTCCGGACATGACTTGTATACGAACTTGCAAGAGAGTTCGCTTTATCAATTTGTTCGAACGCCAACCCGTGGTAATAACGTTCTTGACATTGTACTTGCAACAAAAGAAGAATTAATAGAGAATTTGAATGTTGGTGATGAATTCAGTAACAGCGACCATCGTACGATAACTTTCACTTTAAAGTTTACTAGTAACGAACCAAATAGTAGCATCGAAAAAGTCCCTAATTTCAAGAAAGCAAACTTCCATAAACTTAGAGCTATGTTTAAAGAAACTGACTGGAGCTTTTTAATTCACATAGACGCCATGAATACTTCTTGGAAGTTATTCGAAGCCACTTACTAAAAGCAGTGCAAGACTGCATACCATCGAAAATACGGCGTCCAGGCCATAATAATAAGCCCAAATGGTGGAAAAAAGATATTTCAAACTGCCTGCTTGCTAAAAAATTTGCTAATGATAGATTAAATCCTCACAAAATGACGAAGAACGGCTGAAATTTGTAGAGCTACGACGCAAAGCCAAAAAGTTAATTAAGCAAAGTAAAAAGACCTTAGAGTTACATATTGCGAATCAAAGTAAAACAAACCCGAAAGAATTCTATAGTTATATCAGAAAGAAAAAGTAGTTACTTCAACTGTTGGACCGTTAGTCGATGAAAATGGAGAATACACCAAAGACGAAGTACAAATGAGTAATGCCCTCAATACCTTCTTTGCATCAGTTTTTACAACAGAAGATCTCAGTGATATCCCTACACCATCGCCGATTCAGATTGATAATTCAGATGTTCTAAGCAATATCACCGTTACAGAGAGAGAAGTATTGAATTGTTTAGATAAACTCAAGGTAAAAAAACGCCTGGACCTGATACAATCTCGCCTAGAGTTCTAAAGGAAGCTAAGGATGAGCTCTCCAAACCACTGACATTACTATTCAATAAATCCTTGCAGTTTGGAACTATGCCCGATCAGTGGAAGCTAGCCAACGTAACACCGATATTCAAAAAAAGGCAGCAAATCCCTACCCAGTAACTATCGTCCAATTAGCTTAACCTCAGTTGTATGTAAAATGCTAGAAACGGTCATACGAGACAGACTCGTAAATCACTTAGAGGAAAATAACATACTTAAAGATACTCAACACGGCTTTCGTAAAAAACGTTCCTGTTTAACAAACCTCTTAGACTTCTTCCACGATATCCTCAACCTCTACGATGAGAGTAAAGCTGTTGTTGTTGTTGTTGTTCCCCAAGCTGCCTGGCCGAACAGCCCCAAGGCCCCGAGCAAGGCCAAGGCCATAACCGAGCGCCCCCACAGAACCCTCCCCGCCGACCACAATAAAGGGGTGACCGAAGCCACTCCATGGCGGGGAGCTTGAGGAGGGTGCGGAAACGCCCGGGAAACCAAAGCCCCACCCAGGGCCCTGTGCCCCTCAGCAATTATGAAGAGAAAGTTGAGGGGCAAGGGAAAAATGTGACGCTTTGGCGTATTATATACCTTGATTTTCAAAAGGCCTTTGACAAAGTTCCCCACAAACGTTTACTGCTAAAACTAAAAGCGCATGGAATACAAGACGGTGTGTTGAAATGGATAGAAAATTGGCTCAGCGACAGAAAGCAAAGAGTAGTCATAAACGGTAAGGCATCTAAATGGACCAATGTAAGTAGCGGGATACCCCAGGGATCGGTACTAGGACCAATTCTCTTTCTAATTTAAATCAACGACATAGATGAGGGTCTCACCTGTACAATCTCAAAATTTGCTGATGATACAAAAATTGCAAATAGCGTACTCTCAAAAGAACAAGTTGACGATATGCAACACAATCTAGATAAATTGTCATGTTGGGCCCAAATTTGGCAAATGAGTTTCAATGCGGATAAATGTAAAGTACTGTACTACATATCGGATACCTAAATGAGAAAGCAAACTATTCGATGAATGGCACTCAGCTTAAGAATGTAAACAGAGAAACCGATCTGGGAGTAACAATATCGAGTAACCTAAAACCGAGTCAACAATGTTCAGAAGTTGTTAAGAAGGCAAACAAAATTGGCTTTATAGGCAGGTCATTTGAGCATAAATCTAAAGAAGTTATCCTAACCCTTTACAATTCCTTAGTCCGCCCTCTTCTGGAATACTGCGTTCAATCCTGGTGCCCTTACCAAAAAGATATAAACAAGCTAGAACGAGTTCAACGTAGAGTTACCAAAATTATACCTAGCCTAAAGAACAAACCATATGAAGAGCGTCTTAGAGAATTAAATCTATTTCCTTTAACCCAGCGCAGATTAAGAGGAGACTTATTTCAAGTGTTCAAAATCATCAAAGGCATCGACAATATGAACTGTAGTAAGTACTTCACTATCGACCAATCTAATTACACGCGGGGAAACGGTTGCAAAATTATTGGTAAATCTTTTAACTCCCACGAATCTAAGAATTTCTTCTTCAATCAAGTTGTCAACTTGTGGAATGGGCTTCCCGAAACGTTATAGACTGCATCACCGTTGATTCATTTAAACTCCGCCTAGACAAATATCTCGCATCAAACCCGCGACTGACTGCGTTTGTAAATGAATAACTTTATTTTATCCCCCCCTCAGTTACTAACCCATCTGTCCCCTACTAACTTCCTAATCCTGCCACGGACATTAGTTCCAGGGCAGTAATTCCCTTTCCAATGTTCCCTTACCCACTCTAAACCACTGTTTGGACACTTGATCCTCAGTGTTTTGGAGGACAAGCAACCTAGAAGGGTCACTAGATCTGTTGTTGCTTGATTTCCTTTGTACTCCTTTGTACCCTCTCAATTTTGTGGATATGTTTCTTCATGTGAGGGGACCACACTACAGATGCATATTCCATCCTGGGTCTTATTATTGCCGTTATTATTTGTTTCATGGTGTTTTCATTAAGATAATTGAAAGACATCCTGATATTTGCCAATAGTGCTAGTGATTCTCTCACTATCTTATTTACGTGGCTTTCTGGAGACATGTTATCCTTAAATTCTATCCCCAAGTCTTTTTTCTTTTTCTGCTTTGGGTATCACTTAGTTTCCTAGTTTATAATCTTTTCTAGGTCTGTACTTGCTTTTACCCATTTCTAGAGTCTTACATTTCCCTGCATTGAACTCCATATTCCATTTGATGCTCCATTCATGGATCTTTTGCAAATCTGCTTGGAGCTCAAGGCAATCCTCCTGGGTTCTGATCGTTTTAAGCAGCTTAGCATCGTCCGCAAACATGCTCATGTAACTTGTTAGTCCCTCAGGTAAGTGTGTGTGTGTGTGTTCTCGTGTTGCTATGTCGGCCGTATTGATCGGTCTAGGTAGGGAGTTATTTCTGTACAGTATGCAATAAAATGTTATTGTAATTATACTCTATGGAATTGAATTTCATTTTACCAAATAAGATTTATAATAGTAAAAGCCAAAGAAAAATCCATTAAACTGTATCTTTATTGATGGCAGTAGATTGTCGGCCAGCAATCAATAACAACAACAACAATTTGTAACACACACGTGTGTTATTGTTGTGTGGCTATGTCGAGTGTGTGTGTGTGTGTGTTCAACTAAAGATACTCGGCATTGTTTTCGTGTCAAATAAATGTCATTTCATAGTAGGCTACCAATGAACTTAATTGGATATATTATTGACCCCTGGTATGAAGAGCAGTAATTATTTTCACCCTAGGAAATAGGTTCTAGTGATATATTCGCCGTATAAGCCAGGCCTACTTTATTAGTCATTTATCTATTTATTTGTCAGCATTATTACAGTGGCAACATACCTTCATACCAAGGGTCAATAATATATCCAAATAAGTCCATTGGTACTGTGAAATGCCATTTATTTGACACAAAAACAATGCGCCGCACATCTTTAGTTGAACACGCGCACACACAAGAACACACACACACACACACTCACTCACTCGACATAGCCAAACACCAATAACACGGCAAATAACACACACACGTGTTTCGGTAATGGTACCGCCGGTAGACTGATTTTTCATTTGAACTTATAACTCGTTTTATATAAGTTTATTATGAAATATTATAAAGAATTAAGGTAAGTATATAAGGTATATAGTACTTATGATTAAATTATCGTATTTCGACGATATCGGTCACTCGGAAAATCAGCTGATGAATCTCGGCGCTCCAAATGCACTTGCCAATATTGAAAGTATAGGCCTATTCACCGGTATACGGTCGGTGAATGTGTATTCGGACTTATAAACTTCGGACATTATTTTAGCCTTTCGGATTTGTTTGAAAGGCTGATAAAAATTAAATCGCAATCGGACCAAGAGCCGAGTTACGGACTTATAAACTTCGGACATTATTTCAGCCATTCAGACAAATCCGAATGGCTGAAGTGTGAAGTTCGGACTCGGCCCTTTCGGACTTTTGACACTTTCGGACAGGGGTCTCCCCCAATTAGTCCGAAAGAGCGAGGTTCTACTGTAAATAGCCAGTCATTATATAATGGAAACGCTTTTTATTGTTTTTTTTTGTAGGGTCCATTTAGAGAAATGGCAAAGGAAGAGCATGTAAAAGCCCTAGGGAACTGACATGAGTATATGTACACGAACAAATATTATACTGTATATATGACGACAAAATATACATTTTTCGATACCCTGCCAAACTTCTATCACCCTGAAGAAATTTGTTTGTATGAATGATGTTGTGACTGATATTATTTTGTAGTAAAATTACCAGAGACAACATCCACCAAAGGAAATTTGTTACACTTGTATAACGCTCTAGCTAGAACACTATCATTTAACCCTCCAGCCCCGGCTATGTAATATATATATATTCCGCGAAACCCGGGTGTTTTGGCCGAAAAACGTCTACGCCTAGGCTACCGTATCTTTGTTATTCTGACTGCTTCCGCATTACCGCGCATCCCCAAGCGTAGATGTGTTTATTACCTGTAGATTGGCGTTAAGTAGAGCTCTCTAAGTCAAGTGGTTGAGTTGTGATGATGATTTCAGTGGAGATAACTTTAGGGCAAAAACAGCCACTTTACACCACTTTTCGATACTTAACAACAACATACAGGCACACACGAACAAGCGACGCACTCCTTCTTGTTTCTTACAGTTTCTTACAGTAGATCCTCTGAAAAAAGGCAAACTATGCCTGTGTATCCAGCTCAGTACCAGTACTTGCACTGCTGCGGTCGTTCACGGTGTTGGCGGCGGCGGTAGCAGACGCAACATTTTTACTATTCTGTATTTTTTTTTATAATCAAACTTCAAATCTTGTCTTCCCCATGCTTTATCAAGATTACTTTCAAACTCCCTTATTGATTCGGAATCGACTACATACTGGGGCAGTGCGTTCCACTCATTTACCACTCTATCACAAAATGAGTTCTTTGCCTTCTCAAGCCTATTTCTTTCTTTGTAAATTTTCTTAGAGTGTCCTCTCGTTCTTGTTCCCTCCCGCATCAAGAAGATACCCTCACACACATCCTCATCGTACTTTCCTGACACTATCTTAAAAGTCTCTATCATATCCCCTCTCTTTCTCCTATATGCCAGTGTCGGAAGCCCCAGTGTCCTCAACCTCTGCTCATAGCCCGCGTTCTTCAACGTTGGTACCAGCTTGTTAGCTCTCCTCTGCACTTTCTCCACTGCTTCTATATCCTTTACCATATATGGAGCCCACACCTGGTTCGCATATTCCAGGTGCGGCCTAACCAGCGCTGTATATAGATTCCTGAAGATTTCTTCGTCAAGTGACACAAATGTCCTCCTTATCAGCCCTACAATTCTATTGGCTTTGTTTATCTTTTCCGCTAAATGTTCTGAGAAATTTAACTTATTGTCTATCACTACTCCTATATCCTTTTCTGCATTCACTTCCTCCATCGCTTCATACATACTGTATCCTACCTTGTCTATCTTGCTGGTCCCAATCCGCATGTACTTGCATTTTTTTGGATGAAAAGGCATTAACCAATGTTCAGACCATCCCTTCATGCCCTCCACATCTCCTTGAAGCAAACCCATATCTTCCTTACTCCTCACTCTTCTATACAGCATAGTGTCATCCGCATACAGGTATACCTCACTTCCATTAGTTATAACTTCAGGCAAGTCGTTGATAAATATAACGAACAGCAGTGGTCCCAACACAGATCCCTGAGGTACCCCACTTGTAATTTCCCTCCACCCCGAGCCTATTCCATTCACCAGTACCCTCTGTCTCCGATCTTTCAGGAAGGCTTCTATCCATTTCACACATTTCTCCCCTATATTATAGCTTCTAAATTTCTCTATTAACCTTTTATGTGGGACCTTATCGAAGGCCTTCATAAAATCGTAATATACCACGTCTATTACATCACCATCTTCTAGAATTTGCATCCAATCATCTACCACCTTAATTAGCTGTAGTACCGTCGACCTCCCCGGCAAGAATCCGAACTGTCTCCCACTGAAAAGTTGGTTTGACTTCATATGATCCATTATTCCTTCTCTAATTACCGTTTCCATTAGTTTACACACAACACTTGTCAAACTGACTGGTCTATAATTCCCTGGGTCATTTCTCTTTCCCTTCTTAAATATAGCTGTTATGTTCGCCTCTCTCCAGTCCATCGGGATTTGTCCTGTATTAAACGATACCTCAAATAACATTTTCAATGGCTCTACTAACATCTCCCCTCCTTCCTTTATGATTCTTGGGTGTATCCCATCCGGTCCCGGTGACTTACTTCTGTTCATTTTTTCTATAGCCCTTCTTATTCTAGCATGGGAAAACTCTATTAGTTCCAGTGCCGGTGCCTGTTTGATGGGAATAGTAGGCACTGCATCCTCCGACTCCACTGTTAGTACCCCCCCAAAGTATTTCCCCAGCACCTCTGCTTTCTCCTTATCAGTCTCCGCTCTACTCCCATCATTCAACCCCCCCCCCCCCCACCAGCTCTGGGATCCCTACTCTTCTTGTTAACTTTTCCTGAATGTACTTCCAGAATATTTTTGGATTATCCTTCACATTTCTAGCTATCTCTCTCTCCCTCTCCTTCACCCCCCTCCTTGTTCACCTTATTTTATTGTTTATTTGTCTGCGTTCCAGATCCACTTCCTTAGCCTCTATACTAGACCCCCTGTTCTTTTTTAACAATTTTAATATTTCCCACAATCGTTTCTTTCTTCTAATCAATATCCAAAGCTTTCTTTTCATTGGCAATTCTGGGTTAGTTCTTTTCCTCAATTTTGTTTTATCCTTATATTCCCTTACTGGTACACTTTTGGATACAGCATTCTCCAGTTTGACTCTAATTTTCCTCCACATTCCTTCAGCGTCTTCACCGTTTAAGTATTCCCCCCAGTCAATGTCCAAACACCGTCTCAGCAGCTCATGCGGAGATGCGGGGCGTCGGTCCAGCCGGCTGTTGTTTACATGCGTCGGACCGAGCCTCGCACACCAAACTCACAGGCTTTCAACCACTGGGCGTTAAAGAGCCCTTCCGGGCATCTCTGGTATATTTTTTTATGGGCGTTCAAGAGCCCTTCCGGGAACGAAGGGTTAACCTATTGTGTTTAAAAAAAAAAAAAAATTTAACTTCGGACATGGAACAAAAAAATTGTTTGTTATTGTTTGCCCTATGAAAATAATTCATAATACTTGTCTATCATTAAAATGGTGGTTAACCCACTGAACCCCAGCTATTTTATAATAAATGTACACCCCAGGACAAGGGGGTTGTAAAAAAAAATTGTTTTCCAGAAAACACCAGGAATGGGTTAGAAATGAAGGAAAACCCACAAAAAAACGATCCCCTAGGTCATTAAGGGGTCCTACGGTGTGCCCGAAAGTCGGAATTAACATGGGGAAATGGGTAGGCAAAAACAGGCAAAAACAGGTTTTTGCGCGCTCACGCGCACGCGGTTGGACTTTGAGAGTTTTCAACCATCGGCATTGCTGCGTGGGATACTTACACAGTTCCCATACAAATCTGAGCCCTCTAGGTGCCATAGGACCGGAGTAATTAACCAGGACGCACCTTATGCGTCCCTGGGGTATAGCGTTACATACATTGCGGACGCATGGTGTGCGTCGCTGGGGTTCTATGGGTTAAAGATCAAATAATCATTCTCTGAGTCCAAAAACCCATAAAAATATGATAATATGCTAACCAATTTATGTATTTAGGATAATTCTGGATATATCATATACAGTACTGTATAATATATTGGGAGAGGCATATATCTTGTCCAAATTTTTTTTGATCTGCCGAAAGAAACACCAACACATACGTTAAGTAGGGTCTCACATAGAACGTGTTCGCATAGAACGATTCTCTTATAGAACGAACGACCTAAAATATTGTTCCAAAATTTTCGTTAGGAACGAATCTATCTATCTATCTATTGCCTGACGCCGTGATCCCCGAAGGGGTGGCCACGAACGAACCGCCCCCATGCACCTCTGTCCCAAGTCAGTCGACGCCCCTCCCCCCAACCAGCACCGCCTTCGTTCATGTACTTCCTCACTCCATCCTTCCACCTCATATTCGGTCTACCTCTCCCCCTCTGTCCCTCCACCTCGCTCTCGTACACCCTCTTAGTCATTCTCTCGCTTTCCATACGTTCCATATGTGATCCAACGAATGTGATCACATAGAACGATTTCGCCATCAAAGTAGGGCAAATCCGAGGAGTTCTCATATAGAGCGCCGAAATATTGTATAAAACGTCAGGTGACTTGACGTAGGTTGCGCATTGTGACGTCACTGTCATCTGAGACGCTTGGGATGCTGGGCAGGGAGGGAGGAGAGGGAGGCAGTCCGCCATCTTTTTGCCTCAGTGACGAACCCGCACATACGCTCCTGACGGAAATTTAAGCTTTCAGTGAACATTGACCATATTGGGCCACCAAAATACCATCCCTATTAGATTTAAGTTAAGGAACAATATGCCTATTTCATAATTTCTATGCATAACTTATCATTTATTATAGGTTTGACTCCTGTAAGGAGATAAAGAAAACCTAATATTTAGTAGTGGCCCCGTAATCATTGACGAACATGCCTATTACATAAGGCATCCTCTTCAAACACTAATCCGCCGTAGTTTGAATCTACCGCGCAGAGCATTTAAAAACTGAGGAGCCTTCATCATGAGCGCACGCGACCTCACTCATGGCTTCAGTCATTATGAATTGGGTTCTCACTACGAAAAAACTTCGTAAAAAATAAAAACAAAAAGAAAATAAGAATAACTATCTAATAAGCTTTCCATCATATCGTGGATGTACTTGTGTGGATCTTTGACCAGACGCTACTGCAGGCGTCATTCTTCCTTCACTGACATATCAAGTAAACCAAAATCCTTAATACATCAACGAATGGGAAGGGGATGGTCGGGAGGGCCCCAGTCGTCAATGATTACGGGGCCACTACTAAATATTAGGTTTTCTTTATCTCCTTACAGGAGTCAAACCTATAATTTATTAGTGGCCCCTCCATCATTGACGAACATGCCTGATTTCTAAGACTGGAGGGGGACATTCGTAATCATATCATAACTCTAGAAAAGCAGATAATCAAACAACCACATAGTATTCTTACTCTTGTAAAAAAGAGATATTCGGGTGCATAAACTTTATACAGCCTAAATCTTCAAAAAGGGGTACAAGCAGGAGCGTGCTTCAAAGAAGCCTGCTTGAAAAAGGGTTAACTCTGAGACTCTGTACACAGATCTGCTAGTTAAGAAGGCACCCCACTTAAAGTAAGTGGTGAAAACTAAAAACTTATAAGTTTACATGTGCACATATAAACCCCATTAACTAGTGGATATATTCCTAAAAATATAACCAAACATAAATGAATTCTTGTACATTCATAGAAGTACTGAACTCGTGTACTTATGGAGAAGTAATTACTTCAAAAGTAAAAGTCGTAGTTGCAACTACCGAGATTTCTCAAAAATCTATTGCTTCACAGCCAAAGCTACTTACAACAAGAATTGTTGTAACACTACTATTGGCCTTTAGCACAATTTCCTGCAATAAATACTACAGAGAAATTTTATAAAACAATGCCTACAAACAGTATCCCAGCTCGTATGTTCCGAACACATACTCCGGAGGGGTCTAAGGTGTCCTATGTCACACTGACTGCACCCTCCCCCCCCCTTTTTCTTGAAATTAAACAAAACGTGACTAAAAGGGCCACCTAGACCCTCTGCCGTAAAGCTATACATGGCAAGGAAGGTTTGTCCAGAGCTACTGAAAGGTATCGAGTCAAAAAACTCCTGATTAGAGGCCCACAACTGTGTGGACTTAATAACTTCCACCGAAAGATTATTAAGGAAACGTAAAGAGGCTGTCCCCTTGCGTAAATCGTGGGTCTTACCCACAACGCCGGGATTCTTCTCTTTAAAGTCCTTGACCAAGAGAGAAGCCAGTGTACGCTCCATCAAGCGTTCACCCGGACTTGCGACCCATAAAGCACCCTGGTGATTTAGAGGTGCCACTCTTAAATATTTGGTTAGAGCTTGCACTGGGCAAAAAAGATGGTGCACCTTTCCCCTTTTTAACGCCGGCACCGTGAACTCTGAAAACACGTGTTCACTGTGCTCATTCTTGGCTAAGAATCCTGGGGAAGGTGCAATGTGAATACACTCATGAAGCCTATCAAACCTGAGGCAAATAGGTGTGTTGCTCATCGCCGCCAGCTCAGATACTCTGTTCCCGGTAGCCAAAGCCATAAGGAATACTGCCCTTTTGTAAAATCTGCAGTCTTTGGTACATACGGGAACGAGAATAACTACGATGCTTTGTCCAGAGACCATGTAGGCCTGAGCTGACGGGGAGGTGGGCGGAGTTTAAAACCTGCCCTCATAAATCAATTTCAGATAAATGTTTCTGCATGAACAGATACATTAAATAATTAACAACCAACACCACCGAGGGCACAGTTTGGTTTGTTCTAAGAATCCAAGACATAAAAGCTTGCCAATGCGATTGAAACTGTCGCTTTGTAGACTGGGTATATTGATTCGTGAATATCTTGGTCACGTCGCTACCATATGGTGCTAGCCACTTGGCCTCCTGAATGTCCATAATGAACAAGTCCGCGAGGTTTCTAGGTTGCCAATTGTGTTCTAAGTGGAACAACCCGACCGGGAGTGACACTGGGTGCGGGCACCACGTGTACAAATGCTGGTACCAAACTGCACCGGCCACAGGGGCGCGATTAGCGAGACTACGCCTCGCTAATCCTGTAGTTTGTTGACTACGTGGCACATTAGAGACGCGTCTGGCGGCGGAAAATAGATAAATGGAACTCAACCTGTTCTCGTCCGTCATCAGAGCGTCAGGTCCGCCCGCCGGCGTTATCGTCCGGCGGGTGAGGTACAGTGGGAGTTTGCAAGTCTTCTCAGATGCAAACAAATCCACTTGTGGATGGTCATGCTCCGCACACGCAAGAGCGCCCATTCCACTGAAGTGCTTTGTCTCTGAGACAGAGCGTCTGCCCAGACGTTTGCAACGCCTGGGAGATAAGATACGTGAAGATGAATGTTCAGCCTGTTGGCTAGTATAAAAATCTTTTCTGACACGTTTAGCCACTTCCGAGATCTTATTGACCCTTGTTTCTGAATACAGTGAACCACATTCAGATTGTCCATTCTGAAGGCCACCGACTAGCCCCGTAAAGCAGAGCCGTGAGCCTGAAGGACAGATAAGGGGACTAGTAAGTCTTTGACATTGATGTGGAAGATTTCTAAATGGGACCAAAACCTTTGACCCTGATGCCCGAGGTTTGACTAAAAGCCCCAACCTATCGTGCCTGACGCATCCATGTCCACCCATACCGACGGCGGAGGAGAGGTTCATGACATGACTGCGTGCAACCTTTCTCTCGTCGCCCAAACCGCTAGTAAGTTGTGTAATAACGTTGGGATAGGCCATACTATCCCCGCCGGTAATAGTGGGAAAAATGTGTTGCCCTCCAAGATTAAACGTTAGACTTTCAACCGGCCCAACTTCACAGTTAGCTGAACCCCGTTGAGAGAACCGACTAGAGATTCCCAAAGTTTCTGTGTCGTATTCAGACTGTGGAGAAACATAAACAGTTTTTGCGAAATCTGTTTCGAGTGTCCACACTCTGACTCAGAGTGAGAGAAGCTGTGTCCTTGACCAGCCCTATCCCCTGAAATACTCGTGGGGGAACAAGGGTTTGACTTTTACTAAGTTGACCTTGAATCCTAGAGATATGAGATGGTTTAACGTAACGTAGACATGACTGATGCGTAGCTTTTCTGTTTCTGCCACCACCAGTTAGTCGCCCAGATACCACCAGACCCTGATCCCTTGTTCTAACAAGGGCATCAGGGCTTGCGGGGACCTTGCTTGAATGCTTGTGCCAAATTGAAAACAGTCTTCCAAACTGCTGGTGAAATCAAAGAAGGAATTAGAACTGGAGACAGAACTACTTGGCTTGCAATACGGTCAAGAAGTTTCTTCACTAAGAACATCCTCAGATCCTGCCTTGCTCGAACTGCCTCTAATAAGGCCGTCCGAATATCTCCTAAAGACTTGGATGGAAGTCTGGAGAAGCAAGCGCCGGGAAAGTTCAATGGCTTTCCTGACTTCCGCGGCTTCTATTGCCTGAGACGAGAGTAACAGAGACTTTGTTACTTGCTGGGAACCATATATTGCGAAAACAGTTTAAACGCTTTTCCTCTTAACCTAAACTCGCGGTCTAGGTAAGCTGGGGAAGGCGTGCTAATGGCAACCAAGCAGAGGGGACTCCGCCGGCACCAAAAACCGGAAGAGAGAACCAAGAATGGCGTTCTGGAGGGATTTGGTGGTAAGAATAAGTCATGGTTATAATAACTTGGAATGTCCTTAATATGAACATCCAAAACATTTCCGTAACATTGCTACCCCTGACTCATCAGGCCCGTAAAAAGAGGCATAGCTCCTGTTTTTTGACTGGCGCCTTGTCTAAAGGAGGGGGAGATATGTCTGATATGACTCGCACAGTGGAAGTAGTGAGAGCTGTTGTGCCTGGCACATTGAAAATTGGGTCTGACACAAGCGGATGGCTAGGTATTTTAGCTAAAGCAAAGGATGTAGCCAGAGGTCGCACATTCGTCGACATCGCGGGATCTCCCGTATCAGAAGGAGTTTCCGGCGTAGGGCCAAAGAACCTATTAAGTGCATTCAATAGTAGTCCATCAATCTCTTCCGCCGGTACATACCTAGCCGATGACGAACTCCGTGGAGATTCGACAGTACCCTGAGAGTCGCCTAGAAGGTGACTGGACTCTTCAACCTCCATCTCTGAGACCAGAGATCGTTGTTCTTCATCCGTTAAGTCTGGCTTATCATGGGAAGATCCCGCCGAAGCCGGGACCTCCACATGTTGCCATGTTAAAACTGGGGTAGAAGATGGTACATCGGCATCCCGTGGACGTCAGCACTAGTTGAGTCACAAAGGGATGTGTTCTGTCCTGCCAGGACTGTGAGTATCGCCATACACCTTGGCTGTGGCTGTCCCTCGCTTGCGAGCTCGGTATACTCTCTGAAAGAGAGCCCTGTAAAGGTTTATGATAATTAAAAGCTCCCATAGCTCATTAACACATTGAAAGCAGAGCTGGTGAGCAAAATCATAAAGTATACTAATTAATTTAATTTATATTTAATTGTATTAAAATAAATTACTATAAATAAACACAATATTATCCTAATATAATCATAGAAAATATATATGGTTATTATTATTCAGTGATTAAATTATTTCATTAACAAATAAAAATAATATAGGGATACCTGATCTTAACGGCGTTGAACATACAGCAATGAGAGGTTCAAGTGCCGACATGGCAGAGACTGGGGGAAAACTACCCCGCCCCCGGGAACTACCTGGTCACCTGGTGCAACACCGGTACTCCGCCCTGGAAAGAGAATTTTCCGGGGATTAATGCTCATAGGGTTACACCCAAAAAATGGTACAAAATATGTGTCACAAGACCGCCGGTCAACGAACCGTAGCACTCCACCACTAGTTTTCGTTTTCCTTTAGTTTCATATTAAAGATTTCAGGATATATTTACCTGTCCAGAAGATTTTAAGCATATCTTTTGAATCCTCATAAAGATGAAGTATATCTTTATTAAAGATGAAGTCTTTCAAGTATCCCTTTACACTTGAAACATTAGTAAGATTCCGGCATCTTTTTATCCCATAAAAAGTCTAAGCCTATCCTAATCTCTAATCCGGCTTCTCCCAGAAGCCCTCATAGATCGCCGTCTTGAAGGCCGTGATACCCTATTGTATCAATCAATTGTTTGGCAAATGATCGCGAATTGCTAATCAGTTAATATAACCACCCGAAGGTATAACCGCCGGGTTTTATATGCAATGTCAAACCAATTGTACCTGCCCCAGACCTTTTTTGTAAAAAGGTCGCCGGGAGGGAAAGACTAAACAAACAAACAACATTGTTCCAATTGTTTATTAAGGATTTCAGCATATCTTTTACCTGTTCGAAAGAATTAAGCATAACTTCTGAATCCTCATAAAGATGAAACATATCTTTATTAAAGATGAAGTCCTTCAAGTATCCCTTTACACTTGAAACACTAGTAAGATTCAGGCATCTTTTTATCCCATAAAAAGTCTAAGCCTATCTTAATCTCTAATCCGGCTTCTGCCAGAAGCCCTCATAGATCGCCGTCTTGAAGGCCGTGATACCCTATTGTATCAATCAATTGTTTGGCAAATTATCGCGAATCGCAAATCCGTTAATATAACCACCCGAAGGTACAACCGCCGGGTTTTATATGCAATGTCAAACCACTTATACCTGCCCCAGACCTCTTTGTAAAAAGGTCGCCGGGAGGGAAAGACCAAACAAAATAACTGTGTGGAGCCCCCCTCGCTGGGAATAACACAGGAAGCCTGATCCCAGGCTTGACCACAGAAAACGCAGTTTCTGATGAGCCCTCAAGCGACCAAACTCGTCGGGGTAACTTACCTATTTTAGCCATCCTGACTAAAACTCGGTAAACAAAAACGGTGTTCTCGGAGCAACGAGAAAAAACGCCTGAAAGGTAACCCACACCAAACGAGACATAACAGGAGGGCGTAATGCATAAAGCAATGAATAACACAGGAAGCCTGATCCCAGGCTCGACCACAGAAAACGCAGTTTCTGATGAGCCCTCAAGCGACCAAACTCGTCGGGGTAACTTACCTATTTTAGCCATCCTGACTAAAACTCGGTAAACAAAAACGGTGTTCTCGGAGCAACGAGAAAAACGCCGGAAAGGTAACCCCCACCAAACGAGACATTTTAACACATTTTATACAAAGGGTGTGCGCAAAATTAGGGATACCTGAACAGGAGGGCGTAATGCATAAAGCAAAAACCGGGGCAAAGGTAGCCATGACAGAGACTGGAGGGAAACTTACTCCAGGTTCTGCATAGACCCGCCGGGACCCAGCTCTGGAAAAATAAAATTTCCAGGAATTAATGCTCATAAGGTTAACCCACTCATGTTCGCACACAGGTGTTAAATAACCCGCCGGGTAACGAGACGTAATACTCAACGACCACAGCTCGCTACGCGGTGGGGTTTCCTAAGTAAAGGATTTCAGAATATCTTAATTTGTCCAAAAGATTTATGAATACCCTCTGACATAATATATAAAGACCATCATGGCGTTTATAAGTGATTAAGTCTTTCCGGTGGTGTTTGTTTCCAGATTAAATCTTTGGAAAAAAAACCCTAAAAAAGACGCCGGCCCCGAATTATCTCGTAGATAAAAAACTGGGAAGCCTGACAAATATACGAGATCTAACTTCTGCCGAAGTATCTTTTTAGATCGCCGAATGTTGAAGGCGGCGATACAAAAAGTATCCCTCAAATGTCTGGTTAACTAACTGAATTGTAAATTCGTTATTCTCATCCGTGCAAGAAGCACCCGCCGGGTGTGAATAATAGTTTAAAAAACGTTAACCCCAATTGTGCCCTAAAGCGCCGTATGTTGAAGGAGGCGATACACAAAGCATCCCTCAATTGTCTGGTCAACTAAACTGAATTTTGCAAATTCGGTCGTCCCACCCTTCCAGGTTGCACCCACTGGGTGAATTAAAGTTTAAAAGTTAACCCCAATTGTTCCTATCCCCACTTCTTTGAAACAGATCGCCGGGGAGGAAATACAACTACAGCATAGTTTTATATTGGCTTTGCAAAACCGCAAAAACTACAAACAACACGTGTCCGTCTGAACACTGTTAGATGGGTACAGCCAACCCGCCGGGAATCAGAAGGAGCCTGAAACAGGCACCCCAGAGACGCAGACCTGGGGAGCCACAGACACCCACTCGCCGGGGAAACAAGCCTGTTTTAAACCACGCGTGGCCAAAACTTGGCAACCAGCCGGGGTTATCAAGGTGAAACCGAGAAAAACCCGCCGGAAAAAACCCACCCCGTCCAGATACCATCTGAACGCAACACCGGACCGAGGCGTAGCTAAAACAAAACTAACGCCGGGCCCAACATAGTCCGTGGAATTAGCCAAAACACAACTAACCCAGGACACATAAATAGTCCGTGGAATTAGCCAATACACAACTAAACCAGGATACACATGACACAGTAGTACATATTTAGAAAATAAATCAATAACACTTGTATATGTGATAAAGCTACGAGAGGCTGGCTAGGCCTAGGCAGACGGATAACAGTAACATGTCGGAATATAAACAAAAAGCACTGAATTATATCACAACAGGAACCACCGCCAACACACCACTGTAGCAAACACTTCCGGCAAAGGGAAGAACTGACTCGGGACCCAGAAAAAACTTCACTAAGTGAAGAAAAATACGCTGGGAACGACAGCAAAAATACGCTACCTCATCAGAAAGATAAAAGGAAGCAATAACGTGTAATGAAAGCCGCCTGCATCACAAAGCTAGCTAACTGCGAAAAAGTTCACCTGTCCACAACAGGACCACGAGGGTACATCCGAAATAGATGCCCCAAACATACGACCCAAAATACACTGCACTGCGGGCAACCAACCCAGGACACTCCTGCTACGCATATCCTAACCTTACTCGATACATCCCGGAGTAAACAAATGAGAAAAAACTCACTAGGGACGCAACAAATGCGGAACCCGCGGAGCGTGGGGAGACAGGTCCGGGCAGGCTGAGCGCAGAGCAGAGAAGGAAGAATGACGCCTGCAGTAGCGTCTGGTCAAAGATCCACACAAGTACATCCACGATATGATGGAAAGCTTATTAGATAGTTATTCTTATTTTCTTTTTGTTTTTATTTTTTTACGAAGTTTTTTCGTAGTGAGAACCCAATTCATAATGACTGAAGCCATGAGTGAGGTCGCGTGCGCTCATGATGAAGGCTCCTCAGTTTTTAAATGCTCTGCGCGGTAGATTCAAACTACGGCGGATTAGTGTTTGAAGAGGATGCCTTATGTAATAGGCATGTTCGTCAATGATGGAGGGGCCACTAATAAATATATGTTTTGGTATGCATGGGTGTGAATGAGTATAAATGTAAGGGATGGAGGAGGAGGTGAACCTGGTAGGAGGCAGAGAGGGAAGAGAAACAAGGAGGTGGATTCAAATATACTGTGCTACTACACTAATATAGATGGAATAAACAGTAAAAAGGTAGAGTTAGATAATATATTAAGAAAAGATCAACCACAGATAGTCTGTTTGACAGAGACAAAGCTGAACCCGGACTTTGACAGCAACATAGTGTTTAGTGAAGGATATAATATATGGAGATATGATAGAAAGGGTAAAAGGGGAGGTGGAGTGGCAGTATTAGTTAAGAACCCTATGACAGCAAAGCACGTGGAGTTAAATAATGACAAGGCAGAAATAATGGCAGTTGAACTCAATGATATAGAAGGAAAAAAGCTAGACATAGCAGTAGCTTACATGCCACCAAAGACCAGAGCATGGAGGGAGTTTGAGGAGATGGTAGAGGATATGATTCAGTCGTTGAGAAGATTGCTTTTAAGGAAGAATCGATTGATCTTGGTAGGAGATTTCAACTGTAGTGAGGTTGATTGGGAATCGGGAGATGCAGGGCCAAATCAGAGATCTTGGGGAAGTCGGCTAGTGGAGTTGGTTACGGGAAATGTACTTGCACAACATGTGAAGGAAAATACAAGAATGAGGGGTAATAACGAACCTTCTAAACTCGATCTGATTTTTACAAAAGATCCTCACGAAATTAGTGATATAAACTATCTATGTCCTGTAGGTAAAAGTGATCACCTATTACTAAAATGGAAGTTGACCTCGAGTAATGCCAATAGATTAGACAATAGCTACATAAATGACAGATTAAATTATAGTAAAGCTGATTATGTATCCTTGAAAAGATATTTAGAGGGAGTAGATTGGGATCTTATTTTGAAGGAACGGGACGTACAAGGTAAATATAGTAGATTCCTCGAAATTTATAGAGTAGGAACCAATCTGTTTGTCCCAAGATATAAAACTGGAAATTTTACTAAGCAGAAAGATTGGTTTAATTTGAAATGCAAAAGAGCTTTGGGTAGGCGTGATGCAGCTTGGGCTAGATTAACCCTCCAGCCCCGGGGGCTATAGCTTGCGACTGTGCTGCGGTACCGGGTGTTTTGACGATCTTTGGGCTATGTTAACTACTCTGTAAGTCAATGAATATGGCATGTAATGTTGTGAATAAAAAAGAATAATGTTCCACAAACCTTCCTCTGTCGAATGGCGTTGAGTAGAGGTCTCTAGCCCCTCTGGTTGCATAATGGTGAGCGCGGGAAGACGAGTGCTTTTCGGCGGAAAATTCTTCCCGCGTTCGGACGCGTCGCCCCGGCCATGGCTACGACGCACCTAGCCGCTCATCGCGCCAAAGTATTTATCTCCCTTAGACGATTTTAGTGTTTGATATTGAGAATGTGATGTTTATTTGATATTTTTCTAGTTATTTTGAGGCCAATTATATAAAATATGTTTATTAGTGTATCACTGTCACTGATATTGCTAATTTTCACTCGATACCGTACATTTTATTAGTAATTGAGGTAGGTTATTGTTGTATTAGGCACTGATTATTCGTTTATACAGGTGTTTATTATTCTTTGGTCATCAAGTATTGTGTCTTGTGTCACTTTCACTTTGATAAATATGCTTTAGAGTGTCACTGTCACTGATAATGCTAATTTTCACTCGATACCGTACATTTTATTAGTAATTGAGGTAGGTTATTGTTGTATTAGGCACTGATTATTTGTTATTACAGGTGTTTATTATTCTTTGGTCATCAAGTATTGTGTCTTGTGTCACTTTCACTTTGATAAATATGCTTTAGAGTGTCACTGTCACTGATAATGCTCATTTTCACTCGATACCGTACATTTTATTAGTAATTGAGGTAGGTTATTGTTGTATTAGGCACTGATTATTCGTTATCACAGGTGTCTATTATACTTTGGCCATCAAATATTAGGTCTTGTGTCACTTTCACTTTGACAAATATGCTTTAGAGAGTGTCACTGTCACTGATAATGCTCATTTTCACTCGATACCGTACATTTTATTAGTAATTGAGGTAGGTTATTGTTGTATTAGGCACTGATTATTCGTTATCACAGGTATTTATTATACTTTGGCCATCAAATATTAGGTCTTGTGTCACTTTCACTTAGTTATATGATTTGTAAACGTTTATATACAATTTATTGTGTCTTTTTTCATTGATTTATATATTTCTATAGGTTCTAATCATATGAATGTCACTTGGTATATACATATGTGTCACTTTCACATATTATTATGGTGTAATTGTATTTGTATCAATTTTCTCATAATACATGACTTTTGTATTACAATAAATTGGTTTTCTTCCACTTTTTGCCTATATATAATTAAAGTGTACATATTGTCATTTTATTTGGCAATTTCAGTATGATTATTAGAACTCCAGCTTCGAGTGGTAATCAAAGAAGCACTCTAAAGCACAGAGTGCCACCTTGCACTCCACACACTCCATGGTTGACTTTTTACCTGGCCTCGGCCTCACCCTGCTGTTGTAGCAGACATGGCACCGCTTCTGCTGTGTTCTTCCTGATTCATTCTGAGGCAGGGAACCAAGCCTGTGCCTAATCAAGTATTGAGCACACTGCAAGCGGTCAATAACGGCGGGCCCAGGATGTGCCACTGCCCTCTGTGGCGTAGCATACTTCTCCAGGAGCTCCGTCAACACCTGCTTTTGGAACCTCCGCAGGCTATTGAACTTCATGGGTGTGTTCACATTCCGAAGCTTGTATATATTGTAGGCATTCAGAACTGACATGTCCACCATATGCAGAAAGAACTTTTTGTACCATCTGCACGAGGTACGCAGGCAGTCAATGAAGCCTATCTGCATGTCGGACTTGTCCACCAGCCTCATGTTGATGTTGTAGTCCAGGACAGCATCGGGCTTGGTCACCCTGGCCTGGGTGCGGCGATCCACCTTGCCAGTCTCCACCATTTCCCCCTTGTGGATGGTGCTCAGGAGGTTGACCTTCCGCTGGTCGTGCCAGTGGATAGCCAGAATGGGCCCCGACTTCTTCTTCAACACATCACCTTTTTTGGTCTTTGGAGGGAAAGGTGGCATGCCCTTCCTTTTCCCTCGTACTGTGCCTACAGTCCCCGTCTTGCGCTCATGCAGGTACTGTGAGAGAGTGGGGGACGTGTAATAATTGTCCGTGTAGAGGACGTGATTCTTGTGAAAGTAGCGGTCCATCATAGCTTGCACCACTGTTCCGCCAAAGCCAATGAGGGGGTCCACAAGCAAGTCCCCTTCCTTCCCGCTGTAGACCAGGAAGTCGAGGACATAGCCAGTTTGGCAGTCGCACAGCACAAAGAATTTTATGCCAAAGCGATGTCTTTTTGAGGGGATGTACTGCCGGAAGCTGAGTTTTCCCCGGAACAGCACAAGAGACTCGTCAATGACGACCTTGCGGAAGGGCTTGAAGTAGGAGGTGAAGCGTTCTCGCATCATCTCGTACAACGTCCTAATCTTCCACAGCTTGTCTGGGAGGTGGACGTCAAGGTTGGTGACAAGATGGAGCGCTGCGAGGATATCAAGGTACCGGTCGCGAGACATATATTTCCCGAAGGCAGGGGTGGATATCAGATCATTGGTGATCCAATAGTCAGGCAACCTATGCTTCTTGACATGAGGCATTAGCATGGTGAGTGCCAGGAACACCATGAACTCTTTATGAGTCACTGGGGTCCACTGCCTCATGTGGCCCTTGGTCACCTTGCCCAAAAAGTGGACCTGGAATTGGTGCTGCTTATTTGTCTCTTTGACAACATAGCCTACCACCTCCTCATCAAAGAAGGCCTCAAATAGTTCGTGTGGTGGAGCATTGGGGCCTGCAGGAAAATTGGGGGTAATGCCTGAACCCTCCAGTACCTCATCAAAAGCTGGCACATCAGGGTTGTATCCATCCTCATCAACTATGTCTTGCCACTGAAAAACGTAGAATGGGTCTTGTCTACGCTGACGAGGAGCTCCAGCTGGTGGCCCAGCACGTCCACGGCCAACTCGGGAGGCGCGCGCCCTAGGGCGGCGAGGGCGTCGGCCAGGGCGGCGGGCAGCACGACGCCGGGCCAAGCGGATGGGTCGAGGGTCGTCGATGTCCATATAGTCATCGTCAGAGTGGTCATCTTGCCCTGACGGTGGACCTATGTAATCATGGCCAGAGTCTTCAGAGAGGTGCCCTTCATCATCAGTGGCCCCCACATAATCTGGCGGGGAACCAGTGATGCGTGGGCGGCGTGCGGGTGGGCGAGGTGGGGAAGGAGTGGCAGGTGAGGCTGTGTCCCCCCGAGGTCCTGGGCTCCTTGGCCTGCGACGAGTGTCAGAAAGCAATGTTTCACTGTCACTAGGCCCAGGTATTGGTGATGCGAGCTCAAAGACTTCTTCAGGAAGACATGTTGAAGGCGGGAGAGGTGGGGAGGACCGTGGGGAAAGTTGCGGGGACGTATGGCTGGGGCCGGCCGGGGTGGACGCCGCGGGAGCCTCGAACAAAACTCTCTTAATTTTCTTAATTTTTTTGGTATATTTCCTACCTTTCCCCTTTTCGGCAGCAGTATGTCTCCTGTCGGGGGACCTAGGAGGCAAATAGGCCGAAAGTGGGGGGTCCTCAACCCTTGGCAATGGTGGGGGTGGTGGGGAAGAATGCGGGGCATCCGGGTCATCTTGGGTGGCGTGGGTAGATAAGGGAGACAATGGCGGACGAGAAGGGTCACCACGATGACCCTCACTCACAGCCTTATCCTCACCAAGTAGTTTTGCTTGTTCCCTAGCTGCCACGGCCGCCTTCTCAAGTATTTTCTGCTTATACAAATGTAGCTTGAAAGGCGATTTACCTGGGGAAGGGCTTGGAGTCGTGTCACTTATGCGAAATTTGGTGAGTGACCTTGAACTCTCCCACTCACTCACTCTCTCAAGTTCACTGTCTTTAGGTAAACCAGCTTCCTCAACAACTGGTACATCACCTTCATCACTCTCATCACTGTCATGTTCTCTCGCAAATCCCAGGAATTGCTCTTCTTTGTCACTCTCATGGCCATAATCACTCGACTTATAATTACTGGAGTCGTCACTGACTTCATCATCAACATTATGCTTGGCATCAGCTCGCTCATAAAGTCTCAATGTCGTCTCAATACCTCCGGGAGATAACACATTTAGGCGATGGCGTCGGGGTAAGGCGCGACGAACTAGCAAGGGCGTCGTAGGAAGCACGGTATCGGACACAGCGGAATCACTATTTGGCGTACTGTCCATGATGGCGTCGGGGTAGATACTGTTGCTGTGGCGTCGTTTACGCCTGGTGGCGCCACCTACCGTCCCATGATACCAAAAATGTACGCGCGGCATTCGAAAGCACGCACGCAAGCAATGGGCGTTCAAGAGCCCTTCTGGGTTGCGCGGGCCGAGGTTGTTATGGGCGTTCAAGAGCCCTTCCGGGTTGGAGGGGTTAAGAAGAAGGAACACTGAGAGTAATCGGAATAAATATAAACAGGAGAGGAATAGATATGTTAACATAATTAGGCAAGTTAAAATGAACTATGAGAAGAACATAGTAAATAAATGTGAAAGTGACCCTAGATTATTTTATAAATATATAAACAGTAAGTTGAAGGTAAAGAAACAAATTACTAAATTAAGAGTTGATGCTAGGACGTATGAAAATGTATCGGACATGTGTGAGGTAATGAATAACAAATTGGGGTCAGTTTTTACTAGAGAGGAAGGTTTTGACGAACCACAGGCGGGAGTACTGGAGAGTGGTCTTAGTAAGATTGAA
This sequence comes from Paralithodes platypus, assembly GCA_032716605.1. NCBI lineage: Eukaryota > Metazoa > Arthropoda > Malacostraca > Decapoda > Lithodidae > Paralithodes > Paralithodes platypus. The sequence goes on along the minus strand of CM064499.1, from coordinate 10,744,391 downwards.
ATAACTAGAGATGAGCTGTTATCTGCGATGAGAGGACTTGAAGTAAGGAAAGCTATGGGACCGGATGAAGTGTCTGCCTGGGTTTTAAAGGAGCGTGCAGAGCAATTAGTGGAGCCAGTGAGGGACATAATTCAAGCTTCCTTAGATAAAGGACAGGTTCCTGTTGAATGGAAAAGAGCTAATATCATTCCGATATACAAGAATGGAAACCCTGAGGACCCTCTAAACTATAGACCAGTTTCACTTACTAGTATTGTATGCAAGATTTGTGAAAAGCTAATTAGGAAGAGATGGATGAAAATGTTGGAGAGAAAGAAGATAACCCCAAAGCAATTTGGATTCAGAGAAGGGACATCTTGTGTTACCAGTTTGCTATGTTATTACAGTAGGGTGATAGATGTACTCCAAGAAAGAGGCGGATGGGTGGACTGCATCTACTTAGACCTTTCCAAAGCATTCGATAAGGTACCACATAAGAGATTGTTATCTAAGCTTGAGACGCTAGGATGTGTCAGGGGGAGTTTGCTGAAATGGATGGAGAGCTATTTAACAGATAGGGAAATGAGGACCAACATTAGAGGAACTTACTCATCGTGGCGGAAAGTTGAGAGTGGTGTGCCGCAGGGATCTGTGTTGGCACCTCTCATGTTCCTTATGTACGTGAATGACCTGCCGATAGGCATAAACTCTTACATGTCAATGTTTGCAGATGACGTAAAAATTATGAGACAAATAACAAATAAAAGTAGTTGTGAGGAGCTGCAAGGGGATTTAGATAAAATATATGAATGGAGCACCAAGTGGAAAATGAAATTTAATATAAGTAAATGCCATGTGTTAAATATGGGAAGAAGTGTGAATAGACCAAATTGGGAGTACAGGATGGGAGATAATATAATTAGCAAGGCCGAAAAAGATTTAGGGTTGATTATACAAGATAATTTGTCGCCAGAGAAACATATTAACAAGCTCTTTAGCGGAATGTATGCAATGGCCGGGAATATGAAAGTTGCTCTGAACTACTTGGATGAGACCATGGTAGCGAAAATTATGAAGAGTATGATTAGACCAAGATTGGAGTATGCAGCAGTGGTGTGGTCCCCACATTACATCTAAAGAAGCATATTCACAAGTTAGAAAGAATCCAGAGAGCAGTCACTAGATTGGTTCCAAGTCTCAGAGAACTGCCATATGAAGGGAGGCTAGACAAATTAAATCTACCGAGTCTAAAAGAGAGGAGAGAGAGGGGAGACATGATAATGATGTACAAATGTACCCGGGGGCTGGAGAGGCTGGATAGGGAGGATATATTAATTATGGATACAGGAATAACTAGAGGCCACAGCTACAAAGTAAAAAGACCTACCTGCAAGAACGATATCAGGAAGTTTAGCTTCCCCTATAGATGTATTGACAAATGGAATGGGCTGGAGGAGGAGGTGGTAGGGGCAAGGAACATCCATATTTTCAAGACAATATTGGATAAAAAGTAGACTGAGAGACGGGACAACACGAGCTTAGCTCAACTCCTGTAAACTACAATTAGGTAAATACAATTAGGTAAATACGTACGGGAGGACCGATCGACCAATATCAATTATTCCCATAAGGTGCGTGTTTCACATAGAGCGAATTCACATAGAACGACCTCGTTTATCGACCAATTTCTCGTTCTATGTGAGACCCTACTGTACCTATAGAAATTATCAAATTCATAAAAATTTATATGCAGTGATAGAGTATACACACCTATATATTTTCACTAGGCCTAGTTAATTTAGAGTTATTGATTTGACAGCATTGGTTATTTTTCCTGCTCAACATTTTCTAAGAGTGAGTTCAATGCCTAACGAGAACAGATCCAAAAAGAATATTTGTTAACCCATGGAATCCGGGAAGCCTCATACGAGGCAAAACTTATTTTGGTTAGGAGTCCGGGAGGTCACTAGATTGGTTCCAAGTCTCAGAGAACTGCCATATGAAGGGAGGCTAGACAAATTAAATCTACCGAGTCTAAAAGAGAGGAGAGAGAGGGGAGACATGATAATGATGTACAAATGTACCCGGGGGCTGGAGAGGCTGGATAGGGAGGATATATTAATTATGGATACAGGAATAACTAGAGGCCACAGCTACAAAGTAAAAAGACCTACCTGCAAGAACGATATCAGGAAGTTTAGCTTCCCCTATAGATGTATTGACAAATGGAATGGGCTGGAGGAGGAGGTGGTAGGGGCAAGGAACATCCATATTTTCAAGAAAAAATTGGATAAAAAGTAGACTGAGAGACGGGACAACACGAGCTTAGCTCAACTCCTGTAAACTACAATTAGGTAAATACAATTAGGTAAATACGTACGGGAGGACCGATCGACCAATATCAATTATTCCCATAAGGTGCGTGTTTCACATAGAGCGAATTCACATAGAACGACCTCGTTTATCGACCAATTTCTCGTTCTATGTGAGACCCTACTGTACCTATAGAAATTATCAAATTCATAAAAATGTATATGCAGTGATAGAGTATATACACACCTATATATTTTCACTAGGCCTAGTTAATTTAGAGTTATTGATTTGACAGCATTGGTTATTTTTCCTGCTCAACATTTTCTAAGAGTGAGTTCAATGCCTAACGAGAACAGATCCAAAAAGAATATTTGTTAACCCATGGAATCCGGGAAGCCTCATACGAGGCAAAACTTATTTTGGTTAGGAGTCCGGGAGGTCTCATATGAGGCAAAATCAAAGGGTTTAAATCGCGCGGGCGGATTTTTGTTTATGTGTGGGCTACCGCAGCGCCACCAAGCACAAACTAACAAGCAGCATCAGTTCTCGTCACGCATCCAACATGGATGGAGCTAATCCAAAACAAATTGCTGTGTCCGAATCGCCGCGTACCGTACGCCTAACAAAAGCAAGGCTAAACGACCAAGAAAACAGTGCTTAGTCCCGATGGTGTTGCACACACTCTGGAAGAACTAAGCGAATACTGTATAGTGAACTGAGTGAATATAGTGAACCGAGTGAACTTGGGAGTGACTTTGACGAAGCACAAATGGTTAGTGAAGATGAGGGTGAAGTGGCAGATGGATTAGAGTTTCTGGGCTTTATTAGTACCGATGAGGACGATAATGACGATGGTGAATGCGGTGCTCGTGAATATAGTGAACTTAGTGAACTTGGGAGTGACTTTGACGATGAAGAAGTGGTTAGTGAAGATGCGGTACCGTACGCTCGCCTAGCGTAGCCTAGCCTAGTAAGTGAAAGTGACACACAAATGTATAACAAGTAATAATAACTCAATAATAACAGTGAGTGACAATAATTCATAACAAGAAGAGTAATAAGAGTGAAAGTGACACAATAGAGATAGACTTTTAAGATAGTGTCAGGAAAGTATGATGAGGATGTGTGTGAAGGTATCTTCTTGATGCGGGAGGAAACAAGAACGAGAGGACACTCTAAGAAAATTTACAAAGAAAGAAATAGGCTTGAGAAGGCAAAGAACTCATTTTGTGATAGAGTGGTAAATGAGTGGAACGAACTGCCCCAGTATGTAGTCGATTCCGAATCAATAAGGGAGTTTGAAAGTAATCTTGATAAAGCATGGGGAAGACAAGATTTTAAGTTTGATTATAAAACAAAAATACAGAATAGTAAAAATGTTGCGTCTGCTACCGCCGCCGCCAACACCGTGAACGACCGCAGCAGTGCAAGTACTGGTACAGTAGGGGCTCACATAGAACGAGAAATTGGTCGATAAACGAGGCCGTTCTATGTGATTTCGCTCTATGTGATCGCAGCATTTTGGTGGCCCAATATGGTCAATGTTCACTGTAAGCGTAAATTTCCGTCAGGAGCGTACGATATTTCGGCGCTCTATATGAGAACTCTTCGGATTTGCCCTACTTTGATGGCAAAATCGTTCTATATGATCACATTCGTTCCTAACAAAATTTTTGGAACAATATTTTAGGTCGGTCGTTCTACAGTATAAGCGACTCGTTCTATGCGAACACGTTCTATGTGAGCCCCTACTGTACTGAGCTGGATACACAGGCCTAGTTTGCCTCTTTCCAGAGGATCTACTGTAAGAAACTGTAAGAAACAATAATATCCAATAACAGTGAAAGTGCCGAAAATATTTTATAAAAAGTTTCACATAACTCAATAATGATTGTAAAAGAAATAAATGACACAGTAACTATGACATTATCACCATAGAAACACAATATTGTCTACCGGTACCAAAGCCACCGAAGCAACGAGTGACTTAGTGCATGCTAGCCAGGGCCTCGGCGAAGCGTTCGGACACAGGCAAAAATACACAGGAAATTACCTCCATTCCCATCATCATATCTCGGCAACCACTTGTCGTAGCGATGTCAACTCAACGCGAGTCTACATACGAAGGTTGGTTCTACACTATGCAATTTAGTTGACTGCTCTAGGTGGTCTCAATCAGTAGATATCGAATTATGAAGATAGCAATTTTTCAGGAATACCCCCGGACACGACGATCGCCTCATATGAAGGCCCCCGGATCCGGAGGGTTAAACATCGTATATAACCCCCTCCTATACTGATTATACAGGCCTAAAAGTATTTACTGTGCATGTTCCACTAAGACATCGGACAGGAATAAACAGCAATAATAAAATATTCATATAAAATAGTAGGAGCCGAAAAATGAATGAAATAAAGCCACGAACGTACGTCAGAAGTTCTCCTCCGTTTGTCCGAACTTATCCCAGCTTTCTTGGCAATCATTTTCCATAAGAAATCACTGTATGTCCGAAGTTAGCCACTTTTCAAGAATACTTCGGACATCATTTAGGATTAAGGATAGCTCTCTTATTATGGGGGATAATTTTAGGAGGCTTCCTGGATTACGGCGCACTATCACCACATATCACTTGACCTAGTTAAATCTCTATAATGTGTTTACAGTCAGGAGAAATTGTTAAAAAATATCGAAAAATGTCCGAAGTTACCCGGTTTTACGGTATGTATCAGAAGGGGAAGGAGGGAGGGCAATTATCGTCATTGACTCCGGAGTCACAGCTAAATATTAGCTTTCCTTCCTTCCCTTACGGGTTGTCAAAAACGTAATTTAGCAGTGGCTCCTACGTCAATGACGTAAGAGCCTAGAATATCACGACCGGTGGAGGGACTTTCATATGCTCAACCCAGGAACAATATAATAGAAGGACTTATAGCAAACGCATTACAGTACTGTGAACAAACTTATACATTTAGAAGAGTATAAAAATAGATAATAAGGTTGGAAAAGACAGATCTACAGAAATGAGACTACAATCTCAAACTAATACTTTTTGTACAAACTAATAAATATATAAAAGTTTTAACAAAATGTAGTATTCATAACCTTATACTGTACTGTATATGCAACAATATCATATTTTTATTGCCATAAGGTTAAAAATATGTTTACAAGTACAGTATTTGTAATATAATTATACTGTGCTGTGCAATAGTATTACAGTTGTAATAGCATATTATACCATCACAAACTAAATTTGTACTGTTACACAGCCCTTTTTCTCAGTCCTGAATCCTCACCAGGAGTTAAGAACGAGGGTAGTAATATAGCCTATGCGCGCAACGGATAAAACACATCTAATAAACTCAGGTATCTCAATATGATCCGAGCAGGAAGACTATTATATCACTGAATCAATATACGAGGTATAGCCAAACTACAGTAAACTCCCTTTTATCCAAAATTCAAATATCCAAAATTTTCAGTTAACCAAAGTTTTTGCTATCCGTATTTTTCACTAGTTTTCACATATTTTAGCCTCTGGGTGCTTAATTGCATCAATTTAACCCCTCTGAAGTAGACATAGCTTTAATTAGATGATAATTTGAAGCTAAGACAGCCTAGAAATGGTTTTAAATGCATTGAAAACAGAATAGTTGGCCATTTGTACACATATTTAGCTTTACATAGAGGGACTCTCGTTTATCCGTAAAAATTACTTATCCAAAGTTTCAAAAGACATGATTTTTGGATAAAAGGGAGTTTACTGTACTACAGAAACACATCTCAAATTTGCAACATATAGTATAATCTAATAAGTCAAATAAGGTCATAAATTACACTGTTCTATTTATTAGTGGCCCCTCCATCATTGACGATTATGTCTATTACATAAGGCATCCTCTTCAAACACCGTAGTTTGAATCTACCGCGTAGAGCATAAAAAAAAAAAAAATTAGGAGCCTTCATCATGAGCGCACGCAACCTCACTCATGGTTCGTCATAATGAAATTGGGTACTCACTACGAAAAAACTTCGTAAAAAAATAACAAATAAAAAGAAAATAAGAATAACTAAACATAAGCTTTCCATAACTTCGTGGATGTACTTGTGTGGATCTTTGACCAGACGCTGACCTCAGGCGTCATTCTTCCTTCTCTGCTCGGCGCTCAACCTGCCCTGACGTGTCTCCCCACGCTCCGCTGTATTCCGCATTTGCTGCGTCCCTAGTGAGTTTTTCTCATTTGTTTACTCTGGGATGTATCGAGTAAGGTTAGGATATGCGTAGCAGGAGTGTCAAGGGCGGGTTTCCCGCAGTTCAGTGTATTTGGGTCGTGTGTTTGGGACACCTATTTCGGGTGTACCCTCGTGGTCCCGTGGTGGACGCGTGATACGTTTTTCGCGGCTAGCTAGCCTAGTTGTTTAGTTGGCTTTAACTACGCGTTTCAGGCTTCTTCTTATCTTTCTGATAGTTGCCTTATTTGTTTGTTTTCTGACGTTCCTAGCGTATTTTTCTTCACTTAGTGAAGTTTTTTTCTAGGTCCCGAGTCAGTGCTTCCCTCTCCCGGGTTTTTTCTACGAGGTGTGTTGGCGGCGGTTCCTGTTGTGATATGATACAGTGCTTTTTGTTTCTATTACGACGTGTTTAAGTGATATTTCCGTCTGCTTAGGCCTAGCCAGCCTCTCGTAGCTGTGACATGTACAAGTGTTATTGATTTATTGTATAAATTTATTCTACTGTGTCATGTGTGTCCTGGATTAGTTGTGTTTTGGCTTAATCCAAGGACTCTTATGTTTATCAGTCTGCTTCTGATATGTGTGGGTTGCCTTTTCCGGCGGGTTTTCTCGATTGCACCGAGAAAATCCGGCTGGTTGCCGAGTTTTAATCACGCGTGGTTAAAAAAGGCTTGTTTCCCCCGGCGAGTGGTGGCTTGTGGGCCCTCCAGAAACTGCGTCTGTAGTGGAGCCTGTGGTCAGGCTTACTGTTTGTCTCCCGGCGGGATGGCTATCCGAGTTAACTAGGTGTTCATGCGGACACCGGTTAAGTTTAGTGTTTCCCGGTTTTGCAAAACCATTGGAAAACTAGGCTGTTTTTGTTTTATTGGTCTTTCCACCCCGGCGATCTTTTGCAAAGAAGTGGGTGTTTCCCGGTTTTGCAAAACCATTGGAAAACTAGGCTGTTTTTGTTTTATTGGTCTTTCCACCCCGGCGATCTTTTGCAAAGAAGTAGGGAATCGGAACAATTGGGGTTAACTTTTCTCACCCGGCGGTTGAACCATGGGAGAGTGGGATTAACGGATTTGCAATTCAGTATGATTGACCAGACAATTGAAGGATACAATTAGGGCAATTAGGGTTAACTTTTCTCACCCGGCGGTTGAACCTTGGGAGAGTGAGGTTAACGGATTTGCAATTCAGTATGGTTGACCAGACAATTGAAGGATACCATTAGGTATCGAGACCTTCAAAATACGGCGATCTGTGAGGGCTTCGAGTGAAGTCAGATCTATAAATTAAGACAGGCTCCCCCTTTTTAACTGCAGAGGATATTCTTAAATCTTTTGGTCACGTAGAGTTATTCTAAAATTCTTTACGTCTGAACCGGCACGGTGGCGAGAGGTAATAGGGTTGTATTACGTCTCGTTACCCGGCGGTTCTTTAACACTTGTGTTAGAACATTGTGGGGTAACCTTATGAGCATTAATTCCTGGAAATTTCTCTTTCCAGGGCGGAGTACCGGCGTTGCGCCAGGTAACCAGGTAGATACCGGGGGCGGGGTAGTTTTCCCCCAGTCTCTGTCATGGCGGCACTTGAACCTCTCATTGCTTTATGTTCAACGCCGTTATGCTCAGGTATCCCTATTTTTGCTCACAAGTTCTGCATAAAATGTGTTAAATGCCTAGATCGGTCACAGGGGATATGGGTGACAAAGAATTGCACTATTTGTAACCTCTTAAGTGTTAAAGTTCTAATTCAGAAGGATAATACTGCGGCGGTGGCTTTACAGGAAGTGAAACAACTTCTCGCTACTTACTCATCGAATGTAGCACATAAAGCATTGCAATGTGATAACCTTGAGCTATGGGAGCTTTTAATTATCAAACATACCCCCCCCTCAGTATACAATACGTGCACGTAAGACCTCAGAGACTGGGCGAGGACAGGTTGCCACACCCTCCCCCGGTAAGCCTCAAAGGCCTCGCTCACCGTCACCCTCGGCAACGGAGACGAGGTCCACATCAAGGTCACCACTGAGAAAGCAGGTGACAGATTCGGGCCACTCTGCTTCACCTTCAATGAAGAAGAAAATGGAAGCGAGTGGGAGATCTAAAGGCATTACTAGTACTAAGCATAGGTCAAGTAAGAGTCATAAATCATCCAAAAGGGATCCTCCGGCGAGAAAGGCCTCACGGCTGTCGCCGGAGCCTGGTACCCCGCTTTCTGCCCCTACCCCCACCAAGTCTAACGTCCAATCTGACAGGTCGGGGGTGGAGTCAGAGAAAGTGGTGGAGGATGCCCCGGCGGACATTTCAGTACCTGATATTCTTGCTTTTTCTACCAGGTCACGTGTGTCAGCCTCAGATTTAGAAGTGTCGTACAGAAACTATGAACCTCTAGGGGGCTCGGGTGAGGGCTCTCAATCAGAGAGTATACCAAGCTTGCAAATGAGTGACAGCCACAGCTAAGGGTATGGCGATACTCACAGTCCTGGCAGGACAGATCACATCCCTTTGTGACTCAAGTAGTGGCTGACGTCCACCGGGAGGCCGATGTACCATCTTCTATCCCAGATTTAACATGGCGGCATGTGGAGGTCCCGGCTTCGGCGGGATCTTCCCATGATAGGCCAGCCTTAACGGAGGAAGCACAACGATCTCTGGTCTCAGAGATGGAGGTTGAAGAGTCTAGTCACCTTTTAGACGACTCTCAGGGTACTGTCGAATCGCCACGGAGTTCGTCATCGGCTAGGTATGTATCAGCAGAAGAGATTGATGGATTACTATTGAATGCACTTAATAGGTTCTTTGGCCCTACGCCAGAAACTCCTACAGTTGCTACGGGAGCTCCCGCGACGTCGACGAATGTGCGACCTCTGGCTACATCCATTGCTTTAGCTAAAATACCTAACCCCCCTCTTGTGTCAGTTCCAATTTCCAATGTGCCAGGCACAGCAGCTCTCACTACTTCCAAGGTGCGAGTCATATCGGACGTAACTCCCCCTCCTTTAGACAAAGCACCAGTCAAAAAAGGAGCGATGCCACTTTTATACGGGTCTGATGAGTCAGGGGTAGCAGTGTTACCAACTAAGCCAGAGGCAGCACAAGCTACTATTTCGGGGGAGCTCCCTGTACCACATGAGTGGGTAATCCAAGGCAATAAATCTAGAAAACTCAGAGCTTTGGATAGTCAAGGAAATGTTTTAGATGTTCAGATTAAGGCCATTCCAAGTTATTATAACCATGACTTTTTTGTGTATGTGAACTAAGAATGACGGCTTTAACGACGTCAAGGCACTTTCGGCTTTGACGCCGGAGTTGGATATGTTTCCAATCACAAACTCAGCCTCTAATCCAGTCTTGCAGGTAGGGCAGTTGGGTACAGGACCTTGGGTGGAATGGGAAACAGAGGCTCATACTTTTGCCACTACTGTACTTTCACGTCAAAATCTTCCCACCAAATCCCTCAAGACCACCATTATTGGTTCTCTCTTCCGGTTTTTAGTGCCGGAGGAGTTCCCTCTGCTTTGTTTGATTTCTTGGCTGCCCCTAAAAAATCAATTTGTGCGAATTAAAAGATCCTTTTAGCACGCCTTCCCCAGCTCACCTAGACCGCGAGGTTAGGTTGAGAGGAAAAGAGTTTAGACTGTTTTCACAATATATTGTTACCCAGCAAGTAACAAAGTCTTTGTTACGCTCTTCTCAGGCAATAGAAGCCGCGGAAGTCAAGAAAGCCATTGAACTTTCCCGGCGCTTGCTTCTCCAGACTTCCATTCAGTCTTTAGGAGATATTTGGACGGCCTTATTAGAGGCAGTTCGAGCAAGGCAGGGTCTGAGGATGTTCTTAGTGAAGAGACTTCCTGACCGTTTTGCAAGCCAAGTAGTTCTGTCTCCAGTTCTAACTCTTCACCAGCAGTTTGGAAGACTGTTTTCAATATGGCACAAGCATTCAAAAGCAAAGTCCCTCTCAGCCTAAGAAACCTCCTTCACTTTCCCTAAAACCAAACCAGTTTCGAGAGCTCAAGCTAGAGGGTCTAAGCCTTTTCATCAGCCAAAGTCCCCTTCCACCCAGGGTCAGGCTCAGTTCAGGTATAAACAGGGTAATTTCTCAGGTAAAGCCCACAAGTTTCACCACCGACCAGGTCAGGGCCCGCCTCCAGCCAAACCCGGCCAGTCGTCCAAGGGTACACCACCACCTGCAAAAAACTAAGAGGGACAGTATTCAGATGAGACCGGTCGTAGACCTGTCTTATTTGAATCTCCACATTCACAACGTGTCCTTCAGGATGCTGACAGTGAATCAAATCAGGCGCACACTTCCGCCGGGAGGGTGGATGTGTTCATTAGACCTGACAGACGTGTATTGGCATGTCCCGGTAAACAAGAGATTTCAAAAATTTCTGGCTTTACGAATAAGGCGTCAGACTTATGTCTTTCAAAGGATGCCGTTTGGGTTGAACCTAGCGCCACGCATATTAACAATATTAGTCCGGCAAGCCCTGATGCCCATTTTAGAACAAGGGATCAGGATCTTGTGGTATCTGGGCGACTGGCTGGTGGTGGCAGAGACGGAAAAGTTATGCAACACTCATGTCACCATTACGTAAAGTCAAACCTTGTTCCCTCACGAGTAATTCAGTGGATAGGGCTGGTCTGGGACACAGCATCTCTCACTCTGAGTCAGAGTGTGGACAATCGGAGCAGATTTCGCAAGAAACTGTTTCTGTTTCTCCACAGTCTGACTACGACACGGAGACTCTGGGAATCTCTAGTCGGTTCTCTCAACTGGGTTCAACTAACTGTGAAGTTGGGCCGGTTGAAAGTCGAACGTTTAATCTTGGAGGGCAACCAATATTTCCCACTTTTACCGGCGGGAAAATTATGGCCTATCCCAACAACCCTCCAGCCCCGGCTATGTATTATATATATATTCCTCGAAACCCGGGTGTTTTGGCCGAAAAACGTCTAGGCTAGGCTACCGTATATTTGTTAATCAGACTGCTTCCCACATTTCCGCACATCCCCAAGCGTAGCTGTGTTATTTACCTGTAGAATGGCATTAAGTAGAGCTCTCTAAGTCAACTGGTTGAGTTGTGATGATGATTTCATTGGAGATAACTTTATGGCCAAAACAGCCACTTTACACTACTTTTCGATACTTAACAACAACATACAGGCACACACGAACAAGCGACGCTCTCCTTCTTGTGGCCGGAGATGCGGGGCGTCGGTCCAGCCGGCTGTTGTTTACATGCGTCGGACCGACGCCTCGCACACGAAGCTCACAGGCTTTCAACCACTGGGCGTTCAAGAGCCCTTCCGGGTACCTGTTATATGCTTTTTTATGGGCGTTCAAGAGCCCTTCCGTGGTGAGAGGGTTACACAGCTTACTAGCGGTCTGGGCGAAGAGGGAAATGTTGCACTCGGTCATGTCATGGACCTCTCTTCCGCCGACGGTATGGGTGGACACGGATGCGTCAGGTTGGGGCTTTCAGTCAAACCTCGGGCATCAGGGTCAAGGGCTTTGGTCCCCTTCAGAAACCTTCCACATAAATGTAAAAGAGTTACTAGTCCCCTTGTATTTCATTCAGGTTCACGGCTCTACTTTACGGGAAAAGTCGGTGGCCTCCAGGATGGACAATCTCAATGCGGTTCACTGCATTCAGAAACAAGGGTCAACGAGGTCTCGGAAGTTGCTCGACGCGTCAGAAAAGATTTTTGTGCTAGCCGACAAGCTGCACATTCATGCATCATATCTCCCAGGCGTAGCAAACGTCTGGGCAGACGCGCTGTCTCGGAGACAGAGCACGACAGTAGAGTGGGCACTCAAGCAAAACATTTTTGATCAAATGATTGCAGAGCCTTACCATCCACAAGTGGATCTGTTTGCGTCAGAGGAGCATCACAAACTCCCTCGGTACCTCACATGCCGGACATTAACACCGGCGGGGGGGCCCGACGCATTGGTGACGGATTGGAACAGGTGGAGTTCCATTTATCTGTTTACGCCACCAGACGCTTCTCTAATGTGCCACGCAGTCAACAAACTACAGGATTATCGAGGCGTAGTCTCGTTAATTGCGCCCCTGTGGCCGGCGCAGTGGTGGTACCAGCAATTGAGAATGTGGTGCCGGAACCCGGTGTCGCTCCCGGTCGGGTATTTCCACTTAGACACGATTGGCAACCTAAAGACCTCGCTGACTTTTGCTTTATGGACATTCAGGAGGCCAAGTGGCTAACGCCGTATGGTAGAAACGTTACAGATAAAGTTATGAATCAGTACACACAATCTACCAAGAGGAAATATCAATCTCATTGGCAGTCCTTTACTTCTTGGATAGTTAGAACAGAACAGACAGTACCTTCGGTGGCATTAGTTTTTAACCCGGGAACTGCGGGGAGACTCTTAAGAGTTCCCCCGGCGGACTGCGGGGAGACTCTTAAGAGTGAGTGAAAAAAAAAATCAACTTTTGACATCGAAAAAAAAAAATATATATATTTTTATTTTTATATTTTTTTATTTTTTTTTGGCCCCTGGGCCATGCAAAATCTCAGTCCTCTACCTCCCCTCCTTCCCCACTTTCCTCCTCTCCTTCAGTTATCACCAATTTTCCCTGTTATTCCCTTATTCTGAGGTATATTTTCGTGCTAACATTAGCGAGTTGCAAGCAGGGTGTTGTCATCACTGATGGCAAGCGAATGCAAGAGAGAGAGAGAGAGTATCGATCGACTGTGTCTCAGTGGCCTTGGGGGAAATTGGCGGGAAAGCAGCTTGCCTCACCCATACATTATACAACTCGCGGGCTATATCTCCGATTTTGACCATCCAAACGCTGTTTTCACTCGTTTTATTGTTGTTTCAGGTTAATACCTTTATAATCAACCCATAATAGGCGCATATGGCTAAGTATTAATGCTATTAACCCTCCAGCCCCGGCTATGTATTATATATATATTCCTCAAAACCCGGGTGTTTTGACCGAAAAACGTCTAGGCTAGGCTACCGTATATTCGTTAATCAGACTGCTTCCCGCATTCCCGCGCATCCCCAAGCGTAGCTGTGTTATTTACCTGTAGAATGGCATTAAGTAGAGCTCTCTAAGTCAACTGGTTGAGCTGTGATGATGATTTCATTGGAGATAACTTTATGGCCAAAACAGCCACTTTACACTACTTTTCGATACTTAACAACAACATACAGGCACACACGAACAAGCGACGCTCTCCTTCTTGTGGCCGGAGATGCGGGGCGTCGGTCCAGCCGGCTGTTGTTTACATGCGTCGGACCGACGCCTCGCACACGAAGCTCACAGGCTTTCAACCACTGGGCGTTCAAGAGCCCTTCCGGGTACCTGTTATATGCTTTTTTATGGGCGTTCAAGAGCCCTTCCGTGGTGAGAGGGTTAATGGTACAATGAATATTTTAGTGACGGAAACACCTCAAATACGTCAGCACAGGGGGACGTTTCCAATTACCCACATGCGCACTTGTTAGGTTAATTATTTAAACTATTTCTTTGAACAGAAACGTCTATCTGTAGTGAATCTAAAAATCACTTAACGGCTATCAGGGTGCCATTCTTTGACCTTACAGGTCTAACCATACCACAAGCGGAAGAAACAGGTTTCATGAGAGCATGCTTCAAACTCCGCCCACCTCCCCGTCAGCTCATGCCTACCTGGTCTCTTGACAAAGAGTCTGTATCAGAATACGGCAGATTTTGAATTGCTATTAAAAAAAGGCTGTGTTCCTTATGTCTTTGGCAACTGGTAACAGGGTGTCTGAGCTGGCGGCGATGAGCAACACCCCTAATTGCATAAGGTTGGGTGGACTAAATGATTGCCTTCATATTGCCCCTTCCCCAGGGTTCATCGCCAAGAATGAACACAGTGAACATGTTTTCTCAGAGTTCACGGTGCCGGCGTTGAAACGGGGTAAAGTGCACCATAATTTGTGTCCAGTGCAAGCGCTAACCAAATATTTGAGAGTAGCACCTCTGATTCAACAGGGGGCTTTATGGGTATCAAGTACGGGCAAACGTGTAAGGAAACGTAAAATGGCTTCTCTCCTAGTCGAAGTCATTCGAGAGAGTAATCCCGGTGTCGTGGGCAGAGCCCACGATTTACGCAAATGGGCAGCCTCTTTGCGTTTTTCTTAGAAATTATTCTGTTGAGGACGTTGCGTCCACGCACCTATGGTCCTCTAATCATACATTTTTGACTCGATACCTTTCAGTAGCTCTAGACACACCTTCCATGCCATGTATAGCTTTACGGCAGAGGGTCTAGGTGGCCTCTAAGTCACTTAAGGTTTAGATTAAGAAAAGAGGAGGGGGGTGGGGGTGCAGTCAGTGTGACATAGGACACCCTAGACCCCGCCGGAGTATGTGTACAGAACATACGAGCTGTGATACTGTGTGTAGGTGTTGTGATATAGAATTTCTCTGTAGTATTCATTACAGGAAATTCTGCTAAAGTACAATAGTAGTAAAACAACAATTCTGGTTGTAAGTGTTTTTCGCTGTGAAGCTATATAATTTTAAGAAATCTCTGTAGTTGCAACTATGTTTTTTCTTTTTGATGTCAGTACTTATGCATAAGTACGAGAGTTCAGTACTTCTGCGGAAGTACAGGAGTTTATTTTATGTTGGATATATTCTTCGGACTATATCCACTAGTCGTATGGGGTTTATATGTGCACATGTAAACTTATAAGTTTTTATTTTTCACCACTTACTTTAAGTGGGGTGCCTTCTTAACTAGCAGATCTGTGTACAGAATCTCAGAGTTAACCCTTTTTGATCAAGCAGGCTTCTTCGAAGCACGCTCCTGCTTGTACCCCTTTTGTATATATATGATGTATAAAGTTTATGCACAAATATATATCTTTTTTACAAAGTAAGAATACTATGTGGTTGTTTGATTATCTGCTTTTGCTAGAGTTATGATATGATTACGAATGTCCCCCTCCAGTCTTAGATATCAGGCATAATCGTCAATGATGGAGGGGCCACTAATAAATTATAGGTTTGACTCCTGCAAGGAGATAAGGAAAACCTAATATTTAGTAGTGGCCCTGTAATCATTGACGACTGGGGCCCTCCCGACCATCCCCTTCCCATTTGTTGATGTATTAAGGATTTTGGTTTACTTGATATGTCAGTGAAGGAAGAATGACGCCTGAGGTCAGCGACTGGTCAAAGATCCACACAAGTACATCCACGAAGTTATGGAAAGCTTATGTTTAGTTATTCTTATTTTCTTTTTATTTGTTATTTTTTACGAAGTTTTTTCGTAGTGAGTACCCAATTTCATTATGACGAACCATGAGTGAGGTTGCGTGCGCTCATGATGAAGGCTCCTCATTTTTTTTTTTTTATGCTCTGCGCGGTAGATTCAAACTACGGTAAATGAGTGTTTGAAGAGGGTGCCTTATGTAATAGGCATAATCGTCAATGATTACAGGGCCACTACTAAATATTAGGTTTTCCTTATCTCCTTGCAGGAGTCAAACCTACTGCTTTGGAATATGAAACAGGGGAAGAGGGTTGTAGGAACGCTAAAAGCAGTAACAAGAAATAGGGTGGTCAGTATGGAAGTGAAGAAGTCCTTGCATGACAGTGTGGTAATCCCGACACTGACTTACGGAAGCGAAGCATGGACGTTGGTTGAGAGACTCAGACCAAGAGTGAGAGCAGTGGAAATGAATTACTTAAGAAGTGCGTGCGGAGTTACATGGAGGGATAGACAGACTAATGAGGAAGTAAGGAGGTGTACGTGGTGTGGAGTGCTGGAAAGTGTGAAAAGGAACAACTTGAGATGGTTCGGCCATATGGAACGTATGGAAAGCGAGAGAATGACTAAGAGGGTGTACGAGAGCGAGGTGGAGGGACAGAGAGGGAGAGGTAGACCGAAAGAGAGGTGGAAGGATGGAGTGAGGAAGTATATGAACGAAGGCGGTGCTGGTTGGGGGGAGGGGCGTCGACTGACTGGGGACAGAGGTGCATGGGGGCGGTTCGTTCGTGGCCACCCCTTCGGGGATCAAGGCATCGGGCAATAGATAGATAGATAGATAGATAGAATATGAAACAAAATTTAATTGTTGAACATACTAAAGTTGATGACAAGTGCAGATGACGGGTTAAGTATACTGAAATTATTACAGTACCACTTTAATAAATCCCCAACAAAATAGTCATAAATTATAATGTAAACCTTGCAAAATATACAAACCAAAACTTATACGAACACCGTAAAACGATATCAATCAATGTACTGGGCTGTGCAGGCCTGGTATCATATCCTAGGTCAATACTGAACACTTATAGATTTACATGTCATTGTACTAAGAAAATAAGAAAATATAAATCATTAATAAATCTATGAAAGAGAGGCGATTATGATGGTACGGCAGACCTGTCCTAATACTGTCTAGCGAGCCTATAAGTCACTGTTACTAGCGCCTGTACACTACTACTCTTTGACTAAAAGATTAACTTGAATACATAGGTTGACTTACTAGGTAATACAGTGTATAAGTAAACTGTGCACAGCTCAGATCCAAACAACATCATCAGCAGATATACTGTACATGAATCTAAAATCTTTCCACTTATAGTAATCAAATCGATGCCTGCATTTAAACACACACTAGGCTATGCTATCAATTCTATAATCCAAAATACACAGCTATAAAATTTAGCTTGTTAGCCTATTGCATAAATTATAGGTTCGAGTCCCGGAGGGAAGAAGGAAAACCTATTATTTAGTAGTGGCCCCGGAATCACTGACGATATGCCTTATACAGCAATGACACTCTTCAAACTCATGCGTCAGCTATTTGAAATACCCGCCACAGAGAGACCAACATCATAAGCGTACGCTAATTCACTTACGGAGTCGTCTTTATGATCGGGAGCTCACAACGAAAAAACATCGTAAAAAATAATAAAAGAAAATTAACATTAGAACAGCTAAAAGCTAGGCTTCCCATCGAGTGGATGTTTGCCCACAGACGCCGACTCCTCCAGCGTCATTCCTCCTTCAATGATATATCAAGATAACTTAAAATATAGGTTTGAGTCCCGGAGGGAAGAAGGAAAACCTAATATTTAGAAGTGGCCCCTCCATCATTGACGATTATGCCTATTACATAAGGCACCCTCTTCAAACACTCATTTACCGTAGTTTGAATCTACCGCGCAGAGCATAAAAAATTGAGGAGCCTTCATCATGAGCGCACGCAACCTCACTCATGGTTCGTCATTATGAAATTGGGTACTCACTACGAAAAAACTTTGTAAAAAATAACAAATAAAAAGAAAATAAGAATAACTATTCATAAGCTTTCCATAACTTCGTGGATGTACTTGTGTGGATCTTTAACCAGACGCTGACTTCAGGCGTCATTTTCCTTCTCTGCTCTGCGCTCAACCTGCCCTGACGTGTCTCCCCACGCTCCGCTCGTTCCGCATTTGCTGCGTCCCTAGTGAGTTTTTTCTCATTTGTTTACTCTGGGATGTATCAAGTAAGGTTAGGATATGCGTAGCAGGGGTGTCATGGGCGGGCTGCCCGCAGTTTAGTGTATTTTGGGTCGTGTGTTTGGGACGCCTATTTCGGGCATACCCTCGTGGTCCCGGGGTGGACGCGTGAAACGTTTTCGCGGTTTAGCTAGCCTAGTTATTTAGTTGGCTTTAACTACGCGTGATTAGGCTTCTTTTTATCTTTCTGATGAAGTTGCCTTATTTGTTTGTTTTCTGACGTTCCTAGCGTATTTTTCTTCACTTAGTGAAGTTTTTTCTAGGTCCCGTGTCAGTGCTTCCCTCTCCCGGGTATATTTCTTCGAGGTGTGTTGGCTGCTGTTCCTGTTGTGATAATATTCAGTGCTTTTTGTTTTATTACCACATGTTTAAGCGATACTCCGTCTGCTTAGGCCTAGCCAGCCTCTCGTAGCTTTTTTACATGTACAAGTGTTATTGATTTATTGTATAAATATGTACTACTGTGTCATGTGTGTTCTGGATAAGTTGTGTATTGGCTTATTCCAGGCACTATTTGTGTACCTCCGATTGCTTCTGGTTGGTGTGGGTTACCGTTTCCGGCGGGTTTTCTCGATTGCTCCGTGAAAACCCGGCTGGTTCTCAGATTGCGTCTGGTGGGTGTGGGTTGCCTTTTCCGGCGGGTTTTCTCGATTGAACCGAGAAAATCCGGCTGGTTGCCGAGTTTTAATCACGCGTGGTTAAAATAGGCTACATTCCCCCGGCGAGTGGTGGCTTGAGGGCTCTCCAGAACTGCGTCTCTGTAGTAGGGCCTGTGTTCAGGCTTACTATATATTTCCCGGTGGAAGGGCTTTACCCGGTTCAACTAGGGGTTCATGCAGACACCTGTTGACGATAGTTTTTCCAAGTTTTGCAAAGCTGTTGAAAAACTGGGATGTGTTGTTTTGAGTAGTTTTTCCACCCCGGCGATCTTTTGCAAAGAAGTGGGGATAGGAACAATTGGGGTTAACTTTTCTATTATTTTTCACCCGGCGATTGAACCTCGGGAGGGTGGGAATCACGGATTTGCAATTCGGTAGGATTAGCCTAACAATTGAGGGATACTTTTAGGTATCAAGACATTCAACTCACGGCGATCTAATGATTAAGATGGGCTTAACCTGGCTAACTGCGTTATTATAAGGAGGCCGGCGTCTTAGTATGGGTTCCCGGTGAACGTTCTATCACAGGGAAGACTGCGTCACTTATAAAGAACTGCTCATCTTTATATCATGTCTGAGGATATTCTTAAATCTTTTGGACACGTAAAGTTATTTACAAATCTTTACATACGAACCTACAGGGTAACGAGAGGTAATGGTGGGGTATTACGTCTCGTTGCCCGGCGGTTCATTAACACTTGTGTTAGAACATTGTGGGTTAACCTTATGAGCATTAATTCCTGGAAATTTTCTTTTTTCCAGGGCGGAGTTCCGGCGGGTCCACAGAGGACCAGGTGAGGCCTGGGGGGAGTTAGCTTTTAACCAGTCTCTGCCATGGCTGCTCTAGCCCCTGTTTTTGCTCTTTGCTCAACACCCTCATGTTCCGGAATCCCTATTTTTGCGCACACTCTGTGCATTCGTTGTGTCAAATGCTTAGACCGATCAAGGGGTTTGTGGGTCACAAAGAATTGTACCTTTTGTAGTCAGCTGGGTATTAAAGTATTACAGCACGACAATCTGGCCGTGGCGGTTGCATTACGCGAGGTCAGACAACTTCTTACTAATTATGCAACTGCAGTGGCTCATAAAGCATTGCAGTGTGATAACGTAATTCTGTGGGACCGTTTGTTGGTTCAGTACCCCCCCAATTAAACGTCCTCCTTCCCGAAGTAAAGTCACTAAGCCGGCAGAGGCTAGGCTGGTTAAAGAGCTTCTTGCCTCCCCCGGCACATCTAAGAGACCGCGAGAGCCGTCTCCCCCGGCGACAACTTCGGAATCAAGAGGTCCAGGTCACGGTCTCCTCTCAGAAAGCAGACACATAGTCACTCGACTTCACCTTCGCGGAAGAAGAGCAAGACAGACAAGACCAAGGATAGTTCTAGTGATACATCAAAGTCGAGGTGGAGTCACAAGTCTTCTAAAAAAGAGTCTCATGTACGAAAGTCCTCCCGGCGTTCGCCGGAGCCTCGAACCTCGCTTTCTGCCTCTACTCCCGACAGGTCTCAAGTCCAATCTGACAGGTCGGAAGTGGAGTCAGAGACTGTGGTCGGGGATATTCCGGCGGACATAGTGTCCCCAAATAATATTCTCACTTTAGAGTTAGAGGGTTCTCCCGGCAGTGATAACCCGCGAGAGGGCTCGAGTGAGGGCTCAGTCATTGGGGTGGGGCCTGGCTCACAAGTAAGTTCCGACCAAGGCCGGGGAGTTTGGAGGTACTCCCAGCCATGGCGGGACAGCTCTCTGCCGTCTCAGGCAACTGAGGTAGAGGCTGAAGTCCACCGGGACGCGGAGACACCGTCTTCCATCCCTGACTTAACATGGCAAGGGGCCCCAGCCTCAGCGGAATCCTCTCAGGAGGGAACGGAGACGGGGGATGATGGGTCTATTATTTCTGAGGTGGGTAACGTAGATAACTCTCAGAATAGGGATATTTCACCTAATAGTTCTTCATCTGCTCATTTTGTCACGGCGGATGAGATTGATGGGTTATTAGCGAGTGCTTTAACTAAGTTTTTTGGCCAGCAACCGGAGCCTCCTATGGTTGGTCTGGGAGCTCCCACGCCAACATCGACTGTCCGACCTCTGGCTACTTCCGTTACTTTGACACAAACTCCGCTCACTCCCCTTGTATCACCTACTATTGTTACTAGGCCAACTTCGGCGGCACTAACTACTTCCAATGTGCGAGTAGTAGCAGACGTAAATCCTCCCCCATTAGACAAAGCCCCGATCAGAAAAGGGGCTATGCCTCTCTTATATGGGCCAGACGATTCGTGGGTATCACTGGTACCAACAAAGCCAGAGGCAGCACAGTCCACTATGTCAGGGGAGCTTCCGGTACCACGAGAGTGGGTAATCCAAGGAAATAAATCTAGGAAGTTAAGGGCTCTAGATATGCTGGGAAATGTACTTGATGTTAGTATTAAGGCCATCCCCAACTATTATAATCATGACTATTTTGTATATTCTTCTACACCTGCCCTACCCCCTGCGTCAGCTTCAAAACTGTTTTCGGACTGGACAAAACATGATGGGTTCAATGATATCAAAGCGCTGTCAGCTCTAACCCCTGAGTTGGGATTAAAGACATTTACTGACTCAGCCGCGAATCCAGTTTTGAAGGTGGAGCAATTGGGTTCGGGACCTTGGGTGGACTGGGAAGTCGAGGCGCAAAACTTTGCAACCACATTCACTTCTAAAGCTTCACACCAAATTCCACAAGAGAGCCATTCTTGGTTCTCTCTCCCAGTATACTCTGCCGGCGGAGTTCCCTCTGCTCTCTTTGCCTTTTTAGCTGCCCCTAAAATTAATCTATGCGAGCTTAAAGATCCGTTCTCTACACCTTCCACTGCTCACCTAGACCGGGAGTTTAGGCTACGGGGTAAGGCGTACAGACTATTTTCTCAGTATATTGTTACGCAACAAGTAGCCAAATCTATGCTAAGATCTGCTCAGGCTATAGCGGACACAGAAGTTCGAAAGGCAATCGAGCTATCTAGACGCTTACTTCTCCAAACTTCTATTCAGTCACTAGGAGATATACGCACGGCCTTGTTAGAGGCGGTGCGGGCAAGACAAGATCTAAGGATGTCTCTAGTCCGAAAGCTTCTGGATAGGATTGCTAATCAAGTAGTAATGTCCCCAGTTCTAACTGCCTCTTTAATGTCCCCAGAGGTGTGGAGGACGGTGTTTAACATGGCTCAGGCCTTGAAGCACAGTCCCGCCCCGTCTCAGAAACCTGCTTTCACTTTTACCAAGCCCAAACCAGTCGCTAAAGCTCAGTCTGGTGGGGCGAAATCCTTTCGTTTGCCTAAATCCTCTTCCACCCAAAGGTCAGTACAGATACAAGCAAGGAAAGTCTTCAGGTACCCATAAAGGACAGAGGTATCAAAGGCCGGGTCAGGGCCCGTCTCCAGCCAAACCCGGCCAGTCGTCTAAACTTCCACCACCACCACCACCACCAAAAAACTAAGGTCTCCCTCACTCCCAGGGCCGATCTCCCGGTGATTGCGCATGGCCTTTAAACACATGGGCGAGGATGGTGGCACGCAAAGGCATCACCTGGCAGTGGCTCCGGCGACCTCGCTTACGTCAGCCGACAAAGGCAAATTTTGTTTCATTAGAGGTGGAGTCACTGATCCAAGAGATGGTGGCCAAGAATAATATCATCCCGGTCCCCCAAAATTACCCAGTTTTTACATCCAAACTTTTTCTGGTACAGTGTCCAGATGAGGCCGGTCTTAGACCTGTCTTATCTGAACCTCCATATTCACAACGTATCCTTCCGGATGCTGACAGTGAACCAGATCAGGCTAACACTTCCGCCGGAAGGGTGGATGTGTTCTTTAGACCTGACGGACGCGTATTGGCACGTCCCGGCAAACAAACGGTTTCAACGTTTTCTAGCGTTAAGAATCATGCATCAGACTTATGTCTTTCAGAGGATACCGTTCGGTTTAAACCTAGCACCTCGCATATTCACGAAATTAGTCCGGCAAGCCCTGATGCCCTTGTTGCAACAAGGGATCAGGATTTTATGGTATCTAGACGACTGGCTGGTGGTGGCGGAGACGGAACAATTATGCATAAGTCATGTCAACATAACATTAACTCATGTAAAAACTCTAGGATTCAAGGTAAACCTGGTAAAGTCAAACCTTGTTCCCTCACGAGTGGTTCAGTGGATAGGGCTGGTCTGGGACACAGCTGCTCTCACTCTGAGTCAGAGTGTGGACAATCGGAGCAGGTTTCGCAAGAAACTATTTCTGTTTATTCACAGTCTGACTACGACACGTTGAGTCTGGGAATCTCTGGTCGGCTCTCTCAACTGGATCCAACTAACTGTAAAGTTGGGCCGGTTGAAAGTCAAACGTTTAATTTTGGAGGGCAACACATTTTTTCCACTATTGCCGGCGGAAACATTATGGCCCATCCCAAAATTAATACACACCTTACTAGCGGTCTGGGCGAAGAGGGAAACATTGCACTCAGTCATGTCTTGGACCTCTCCTCCGCCGACGGTATGGGTGGACACGGATGCGTCAGGCACGATAGGTTGGGGCTTTCAGTCAAACCAAGGGCACCAGGGTCAAGGGCTCTGGTCCCATTCAGAATCCTCCCACATAAATGTCAAAGAGTTACTAGTCCCCTTGTATTTCCTTCAGGCTCACAGCTTTTCTTTGCGGGGCAAATCGGTGGCCTTCAGGATGGACAATCTGAATGCGGTTCACTGCGTTCAGAAACAGGGGTCAACGCAATCTCGGAGGTTGCTAAACGTGTCAGAAAAGATTTTTGTACTAGCCGACAAGCTGGACATTCAGCTTCACGCTTCTTATCTCCCCGGCGTAGCGAACGTCTGGGCAGACGCTCTGTCTCGGAGACAGAGCACAACAGTAGAATGGGCACTCAAGCAACACATTTTCGACCTAATGATTGCGAAGCCTTACCGTCCACAAGTGGATCTATTTGTGTCAGAGGAGACTCACAAACTCCCGCTGTACCTAACCCGCCGGACATCCACGCCGGCGGGAGGACCCGACGCACTGGTGACGGACTGGAACATGTGGAGTTCCATTTATCTGTTTCCGCCGCCAGACGCTTCTCTAATGTGCCAAGTAGTAAACAAACTACAGGATTATCGGGGCGTCGTCTCATTAATCGCGCCCCTGTGGCCGGCGCAGGCGTGGTACCAGCAATTAAAGACGTGGTGCCCGAACCCGGTGTCGCTCCCGGTCGGGTATTTCCACTTAAGACACGATTGGCAACCTAGAGACCTCGCTGACTTTTGCATTATGGACATTCAGGAGGCCAAATGGCTATCTCCGTATGGTAGAACCGTGACCGATAAATTCATGAATCAATACACACAATCTACTAAGAGACAGTATCATTCGCATTGGCAGTCTTTTACTTCTTGGATACTCAGAACAGAACAATCCATGCCGTCGGAGGCTTTGGTTTTTAATTATTTAAACTATCTGTTTGAGCAGAAACAGCTATCAGTAGTAACGTTAAAGAATCACTTAACAGCAATTAGGGTGCCATTCCTGGACCTTACGGGTCTAACCATACCACTAGCGGAGGAAACAGGCTTCATGAGGGCATGTTTTAAGCTCCGCCCACCTCCCCGTCAGCTCATGCCTACCTGGTCTCTGGACAAAGCGTTGTCATTACTTCATTCCCGGCGGTACCAAAATACTGCAGATTTTGACTTACTTTTAAAAAGGGCAGTATTCCTTATGGCTTTAGCTACCGGGAACAGGGTGTCTGAGCTGGCGGCGATGAGCAACACACCTAATTGCATCAGGTTTGGTAGGCTCAATGATTGTATTCATATTGCTCCTTCCCCAGGGTTCATCGCCAAGAATGAACACAGTGATCACGTGTTTTCAGAGTTCACAGTGCCGGCATTGAAAAGGGGAAAGGTGCACCATAATTTATGTCCAGTGCAAGCGCTTACCAAATATTTAAAGGTCGCACCTAGGAATCAACAAGGTGCTTTATGGGTATCTAGTACGGGTAAACGCGTTATGAAGCGTAAACTAGCTTCTCTCTTAGTTAACGTCATTCAGGAAAGTAATCCCGGCGTTGTGGGTAGAGCTCACGATTTACGCAAATGGGCGACCTCTTTACGTTTCCTTAAGAATTTTTCTGTTGAGGACATAGCAACCACGCACCTCTGGTCCTCTAATCATACTTTTTTGACTCGATACCTTTCAGTAGCTTTGGACAGGCCTTCCATGCCATGTATAGCTTTACGGCAGAGGGTCTAGGTGGCCTCTGGGTCACTTATTATTTAGATGAGGAAAAGAGAGGGGGGGGGGGGGGGTGCAGTCAGTGTAACATAGGACACCCTAGACCCCGCCGGAGGACGTGTGCGAAGCTTACGAGCTGTGATACAGGGTGTAGGTGCTGTGATTTTAAAGAATTTTCTGTAGTATTCATTACAGGAAATTGTGCTAATGTCCAATCATAGTTCAAAGACAATGCTTGTTGTAAATAGTTTTGGCTGTGAAGCAATATAATTTTAAGTTGTTGTTGTTGTTGTTCCCTAAGCTGCCTGGCCGAACAGCCCCGAGTCCCTGAGGAAGGCCATGGCCACGATCGGGCTTTCCCACAGAGCTCTCATTGAGTGTAGATTGTGTTGTTGGCGTAAGTGGTTGTGTGAAATGCAGTCTTCTATGATGTGTTTTTTAATATTAATATAATTTTAAGTAAATCTTAGTAGTTGCGGCCACAGCTGGTGTGTGTAATGTAAGTACCTCTTTACGGTATATTTTTCAAATTATATCCAAGAGTTAATGGGGTTTATATGTGCACATGTAAACTTTGATGTTTTTTGTTTTTCACCACTTACTTTAAGTGGGGTGCATTCTTAACTACCAGCTCTGTGTACAGTGTCTCGGAGTTAACTCCTTTTTGTCCAAGCAGGCTTCTTCGAAACACGCTCCTGCTTGTCACCTTTTTGTATATTTTTATGCTGTATAAAGTATTATGCACACAAATATATCTTTTTTACAAAGTATGAATACTATGTGGTTGTTTGATTATCTGCTTTTGCTAGAGTTATGATATGATTACGAATGTCCCCCTCCAGTCTTAGATATCAGGCATAATCGTCAATGATGGAGGGGCCACTAATAAATTATAGGTTTGACTCCTGTAAGGAGATAAAGAAAACCTAATATTTAGTAGTGGCCCCGTAATCATTGACGACTGGGGCCCTCCCGACCATCCCCTTCCCATTCGTTGATGTATTAAGGATTTTGGTTTACTTGATATGTCAGTGAAGGAAGAATGACGCCTGAAGTCAGCGTCTGGTTAAAGATCCACACAAGTACATCCACGAAGTTATGGAAAGCTTATGAATAGTTATTCTTATTTTCTTTTTATTTGTTAATTTTTACGATTTTTTTTCATAGTGAGTACCCAATTTCATAATGACGAACCATGAGTGAGGTTGCGTGCGCTCATGATGAAGGCTCCTCAAGTTTCTATGCTCTGCGCGGTAGATTCAAACTACGGTAAATGAGTGTTTGAAGAGGGCGCCTTATGTAATAGGCATAATCGTCAATGATTACGGGGCCACTACTAAATATTAGGTTTTCTTTATCTCCTTACAGGAGTCAAACCTATAATTTAGTAGTGGCCCCGAAATCATTGACGATATGCCTATTATATAATACTGTAGCTCTCTTTCAAACACCCGAGGTCAGCCTGTTTTAAACACCCGCCACAGGGAAAAGAGTGCCGACATCATAAGGGCACGCTCATTCTCTTATGGAATCGTCATTATGATTGGGTACTCACTACGAAAAAACTTCATAATTTGTTTTTATTAACTTAAGAATTGCTATAATAAAGCTTCCCAACTTCCCGTGGATTCTATCCGAAACGCTGAACCCCTCGGCGTCATTCCTCCTTTAATGATATACTGTATCAAGATTCAACTTAAGACATCAACGAATGGGAAGGGGATGGAAGGGAGGGCCTGCATCGTCAATGATTTCGGGGCCACTACTAAATATTAGGTTTTCCTTCTTCCCTCCGGGACTCAAACCTATAATTTATTAGTGGCCCCTCCATCATTGACGATATGCCTGATATCTCAAGACTGGAGGGGGACATTTGTGACAATATCTAAACCACCAACAAACCATCATAGGTAGAGAAAAACAACCACATAGCATTCTTAAATTTATTGTATGAAAACAATATTTGGTATAAAAATGGAAAGAGAAGCAGATTGCGTACTTCGAAGAAGTCTGCTTGTACGTAACCTTGCAGGTACATATAGGTAATGAATATCACATTGAGATTCAATAAAATATAGTTCCAAGAATACTTGATTCTTGTCAAAAACAAAGATAGTTCTTTGACTCTTCCTAGACGTCAAAGTTCTGTAGGAACAAACAAATCATTTGGTTACAAACATTTGGTCCTTAAAATTAATTTGTACATATAACTACTGTATATTTTTTGTACAACTTATCTCTATATCTCATAGTTGCAACTATTACTGATATTTATCCAAAATAAAAACCCTGAACTGTATAACCAGTTCGACTTAATAACCTCTCAACTGTGCAGCCCCTGTAGTATACACCATACCCCTGTGCGTAGGTATTTACATTCATTCCTCACTAAAATCGTTAATTTACCAAGCCTGGAGAGTGACTGAGGCCTGTATCTCTCTCTCTCTCTCTTTCCCACGCATAGACACACATATGACCACAGCCTAGGATCGGTTTGGAGATGTTTACACGAAAATATACCAATGAATAAGGGAATAACAGGGAAAATAGGTGATAATTGAAGGGGGGAAGGAGGGGATGTGGAAGAGTGATATGAGGTATGGAGGAAAAAAAAAAAAAAAAAAAAAATCAAGTGCTACTGGGGCCTTTTAAAAGTTTTTTTTTAGGCCTAGGATCTTAAGTCTCCCCGCAGACAGTCAGAGAGGAGGGTCACGTCCGTCGCGGTCCGGGATTTTTCGACTATCCCGCGGGATACTGGTGATTAAACTTTCAAAAAATCACACACAAAAACAAACGTAGTGTCGCGGTCCTGTGAAGTGCAAAATCGAACCGATTGATAAAATATCTGGAGAGATATACGCGTTTTGGAGAAAAAATCCGTTAACTCCTACAGCAGTGCCACGGCGCTGGTCTAGGACAGGCCTAGGGCAGGCCCATAAGGCGGGTGGAAAGAAGAAGGGAAAGAAAAAACCGTTACGTCCCAAAGCAAAGTGTTAGCTATATAGTCCTATGAAATTAAACAGGGCTATGGGAAAATAGGAAGCCTAAGTTAAAAGTGATAGTGAACATCGTATATCACGTAAATAAACTAGGAAAGTATAATACAGAGAATTAAAGTCAGGGGAACTTTTAACTTTTAGCTTGGGAACAGGACGTATGCTGTAAACAAAATACCCTCGGTGACCGCAAAGACCATAAACACATATATCCCCTCGCTCTCCTGGACACGTCCCCTCCCCTCCCCTATACGATTTTACCAAAAGCGAAACTTAACCTCGACAGGAAAGGGTACCGACAAAACAAATATCGTAAATAATAGCAAACAGAGAAAAACAATATGTAAACAAATTAAATCAGTGCAGATTATTTCTCGACCATATCGCAGGTTAGTAGTGACGTTATTGGAGAGAAAGATCTCCCACGCAACCAAATGTGGTGAAAATTCGAACCTGAGCAGTGTTGAATCAAGTTGATAGGTAAAATATGAAAATTAAAATAGATACTATATATAGGTAGCCTGGAAAGTTCGTTATTTTCCTAGAGTGCCGTATATTCCGCTAAACAGTCGACCAAAAACGGGAAAAGTGGTTAGGGCAGTGAGAATTCTGTTTCATAAGATAATTATTGAAAGTGTTACTTAAGGTTACTTAAGGTTACTTAAAGTTTAAACATAACGAGTGTAAACGAGTGGCACTCCCCCCCCCCCCCCCCCTCACACTCCCCACAAACCGCGTAACAAACACCTCCTCCTTGTCCTCCAAGCCCCCCCCCTCTCTCTCTCTCCCCCCCATGTAAGGGCGGGTGGAAAAAAAAAAAAAAAAAACAAACAAACAAAAATTTCTACCAGAGACAACTGTACGAGGTGTAAGATGAATATACACATGCATAAAGGCACCGCATGTCGGATATGCAAGCAACAATACCACTGGATTTGCATAGGATTGACACCAATAAATGAGGCGTACAATACAAGAGGGAAGAACCTCCATTTCTGCGATAGTTGTTTCGATATCACATGGCAAGTCATACAGACTGTAGAAAATACAGAAGTACAAGATAGACTGAAATATAGCCAAGACATAGCTACCTTTCACAGAAAATGGGGAACTATTGGGGCCTCAGGGCCCATACTAATATCACAACCCACACACGCACACCTTCCCATGAAAATGCCCACATTGCCTCCTGCACATCAACACACATCGCCTGCCGAACAACAACCTTTCGCACCCTACATATCCACAAACCCTGCCGCACATCTCCCCACACCTCCCCAGACCCAAAAAACACCCACATTAATCCCATCTATGGCCATTGACCACCCTACTGCTGTTTATCAAATACATTTGCAGGATGAACGTAGGATGCAACAAGCCCCCATATCAGGCTCCCCTTCCACATCGTCTCCCCCCTCACCACTGCCACCTGCCCACCTACAACCGACCTGTAACTCCACCCCCCTGCAGGCCTCACCCACCCATACACCAAGCCCACTATCACCCACAACCACACTTAGCTCACCACATAACCCCTCGCAGCCCCAGCCACACCTACTGGGGTTGTCTACACCAGTGTGCAGATATTATCTGGAAAGAAGGTGCTACTTTGGTCAAAAGGGCGAATATAATGGGAATTCATGTAGATTTGCTCATCCCAAAATTTGCAACAACATAACCAGTCATGGAAAATGTAGATTTGGTGAAACCTGCAAATACCACCACCCATCCCTTTGGAAGACATCACTTGAGAACAAGACCTGCTACAATATGAAATCCCAGCTTTTCATATTAAAGGGACTTGGAGATATGCTAGACCTAACACGAATGGTAGCCCAAAAAACTCTCTAGCTATGCGAGAATGAGACAGAGGAAAAAGGCAAGGAGGGAAAGGGCAGATGAAGATGAAGAGACTGAGGGAGATGGAAGAGCACATAGAACACCTCGAGCACCTCCTGGCCTCCCAAGAGTGGCCAATACATCCCGAAGACTATTAGGTACACATAGTACTCCAAACAATCCCTCCCCAATCTTGTTTGCAAATATCCAAGGCCTAAAAAATAGAACCACGAACAAAGTACCATTTATTAGGGGCCTGCTAGAAGAAGGAAACGCTATATTTGCGGCTCTCACAGAAACTCACATTAAAGATCAGGAAGATAGTGAGGTATGGATTCCTGGTTACAACCTACATAGGGTGGACAGAACGCATAGATCACATGGAGGTGTAGCCTTGTACATACATGACTCACTGATATATACTGGATTCCTAAATAACAGTAATGAAGTGGTGGAAATACTTGGAGTTAAAATAGAATCCCTAAATTTAGCAGTTATTGTTACATACAGGCCTCCAGACTCATCCCGAGAAGAATTCAAAACCCAGCTCAACAAAATAAAATCAGAAGTGGAAACCCTGGGGAACCCAACACCAAATATTATATGGCTAGGAGACTTTAACCTACCAAACATTAAATGGAGACAACTAGAAAACCAGTTAGTGGCAAATAACACCGGAGAAGCAAATACTAATACGAGAGCTTTTTGAACTTTGTGATTTCTTTAGTCTTACCCAACATATTGCTGAACCCACACGGGAAAACAATATCTTAGACCTGGTCTTCACTAACAATGACTCTCTAGTACACAGCATTAACATATCGGACACAACATACTCAGATCATAAATTAATTGAGATCAAAACAACCTTAGAAAGTGTACAGACAACCTCAGAATCGAGAACAAAAACCGGCCCCTTCAGTAAATTTAACTTCAATAACAAAAACATTAGGTGGGAAGAGGTAAATCAAGAAATGGAGGAAATAGACTGGGAAGATTTAATGGATAACCTGTCACCAGCAGAATGTCTAGTCTTAATAACAGAAACCATGACCCAAATCTGTAGCCACCATATACCTGCAAGACAAACAAAACGAAGAAGCAAACAAGATCGGGAAAGGAGGAGGCTGTACAGAAGAAGAAAATTACTCACACAAAGACGCACACACGAGACACCAGCTGACTAGAGAGGAAGCGGTCCACAGGCTCCCGCTGATTTCTACTTACAGGTTGCAGGCGGGAGTGAGCTATAATCTATCTTTTATTCATATGTAAAGGGGACTCCAGGGATTAGGATGATGTTAAAAACAATTAAACTTCGGCTGGCAAGTGGGAAATTATTGACTAATACTAGAGGGTGTGAGTGAACAATCGGAAGAGACCGCACAATATTGTTGTTTTCGGTGCGGGAAGTTCTCGGCTCAGTATGGTGGGTAAAAGTATATGTCCTATGTAAGTGTATTACCCAGCACAAGAGGCAAGATATTTGGTTCAACTTCAAGAGGAAATAGGTGGGGAAGATGGTGAATGAAGGTGACGAGGGGGCTGAGGGGGGGAGGGGTGATGAAGGCGGGAGTGACGAATCGGAGGGAGAGCCGGATTTTCCCGGTTTCATGACAACATGGACGACTGAGGACACTGGAAAATTTTGCTACATGCTGTTGAACAAAATCAAGAACTTGGAGGACCGAGTGACCGACTTGGAGATAGTTAAGAAGGAAATTGTTACAGAGAATGGTGAGTTGAAGAACAGGTTGGAGTTAGTGGAGAGAGAAAAGGCAGTGATAATGACTAGGCTAGACACCAGTATCTCTGAAGGTAAAAATGCTTGGGGCATGACTAGAGACCAAGTGGTAAAAGATTTAGACAGTGTAAGGAAGGCACACAGTGACGAATTCAGGAAGATAGTGGATGAACAGAAACAGCAAGATGTTAGGATAAAGGACCAGGTAAAAAGTATGGTTAAGCAAGGCATCCACGAAAACTCTCAGGCCATCCAGGAAGAAAGTCGTAGGGCTAACTGCCTCATAATATCAGGGGTGGAAGAAAAGGAGGAACAAGACTGGACAAAACGAAAAGAGCAGGATGAAGGTCGCATCAACAAGATTCTGGACTCTATTAAAGATGAGGAGGACACCTGGAAGGAGGAAATATCAGACATGTTTAGGCTGGGAAAATATACAAAGGAATACAATAGACTGGTAAAAATCGAATTTAAGTCAAGAAGGACATGTGATGAAATCATGGCAGTAGCAGCTAGGCTAAAAGGGTTAGAGGGTAAGGACAAAATCTACATCAGGCGAGACTTACCAGAAGAAGAGAGAAAGAAGGAGGCTGAACTAAGGAAAACCGCCAAGGAGGAAAATAGCAAGAGGACAGAACAAGAAAAGAATAAGTTTTTTTACGGAGTAAGAAAGGGGAAGATTATGAAACTTTCGGTAAAAAGAAACTAAAAGAAAAAGAGGGTAGGGAACAGACCGCCACAGATAAGGCGCTTGGAGCAGGTAATGGGGGACTAGAAAGTATAAGGATTCTATATAGCAATGTCGATGGGCTAATCTCTAAGAAACTAGAACTAACAGACTTACTCAATACTAAGAAACCAGAAATAGTATGTCTCACTGAGACAAAACTAAGAGAGGACCTTGATATAAATTTGCTAGGATGGTCTGAATACAGGATTTGGAGGAGGGACAGAAAATTTCGACATGGAGGTGGAGTGTGCATCCTTACTAGGAAAGATTTGATTGTGTCTGAGATAAAATTAGAAACTTCAACAGCAGAAGTTTTAGCAATAGAGATTGGTGGAAACGAAAAAATAGTGGTGATAGTAGCGTATGTACCTCCCAAGACGAAGACATGGGGTAAGGAGGAGCATAGCCTAATGCGTAAGGAAACAATTAGTGTGCTAGGAAATATCTTGGCTTCAAAGGATGAAATAATCATGTGTGGGGACTTTAACTGCAAGGAAGTGAATTGGGAGGATCTTGAAGCTGGAACAGGGGAGGAAAGTTGGGGCTATGAATTTTTAAGTATGGCCATGGAAAATTCTATATACCAACATGTAAAAGAGTCAACAAGAGTAAGGGGAAGTGATCAACCAGCTAGATTGGACCTTCTATTCACAAGAAGGGAGGAGGAGGTTCAAAGTATTCAGTACCTATGCCCACTAGGAAAAAGCGACCATGCAGTTCTAGACATAGACTTACTATTGAAGTATAATCTACCCAAGGGAAGGGAAAAGCACAAGGAAAATCACTGGATGTATTCCAGAACCGATTTCGAAGGACTACAGGATTTTTTCAAGTCACAAAATTGGGATCAGGTGTTATCTGAAAGTGAGGTAGACAAAAAACTCAAGGCATTCATGGAGATCTATGATACTGGTATAAAAACTTTTGTCCCTAAGTTCATTAATAAAAGGAAAAAAAGTAATCGCAAAGTATGGTTTAACTGCGAATGTAGGCAAGCACAGGAAGAAAAAAACAAAGCCTGGAAAAAGATGAGAAACTGGGATTCGGAAGATAACAGGCAAAAGTATAAAGAGGAGAGAAACAAATACACAGAAATGAGGAGGTCAGAGGCAAACCATGAGAAAGGGATAGTGGAGAACTATGAAAAGAATCCAAAAATGTTTTTCAAGTTTGTAAACGGCAAAAGGAAGATAAAAGCCACGATCGTAAAGATTAAAAGTGGAAACAGAATCATAGAAGAGGATACAGAAATTGCGGAAGAACTAAATAGAAATTTTGCATCAGTATTTACAAAAGAAGGAGAATTCATTGCACCAGAAACCAATGAGATAGGTACAGAGGAAATGCCGGAAGTCACATTTAACAGACCAGAGCTCATAGACAAAATGAGTAAGGTGGATCCTAACAAAGCCGCCGGACCGGACGGAGTATCAGGCTGGATTATTAAAGAAAATGCCAAGGAACTGAGTATACCGTTATATGATATAATGACCAAATCATTGGACACAGGGATAGTACCTACAGAATGGAAAAGAGCAAACATTATTCCTATATTTAAGGGAGGAAGCAGAGATAAACCACTGAACTATAGACCTGTATCACTATTGAGCATCCTCATGAAGATTCTGGAAGGATTAATAAGGGACAAATGGGTGAACTACCTGGAATCCAAAAGATTAATTACTGACCGACAATTTGGATTCAGAGGAGGCAGATCATGTGTAAGCAACTTGTTGAGTTTTTACTCTAGAGTAATAGACACAGTGGACAAGAGGGAAGGATGGGTAGACTGTGCCTACCTAGACTTTAAAAAGGCATTTGACAAAGTTCCACACAAGAGATTGCTATGGAAATTAAAACATGAGGGAAAAGTAGGAGACAAACTGCTGAAATGGATGGAGAGCTACCTTAGCGGAAGACAGATGAGAACAACAGTAAGGGGGAAATCGTCAAACTGGACTCAAATTACGAGTGGAGTACCACAAGGATCTGTCCTAGCCCCAATCATGTTTCTAATATTTGTAAATGACTTACCTGAGGGACTAACAAGCTACATGAGCATGTTTGCGGACGATGCTAAGCTGCTTAAAACGATCAGAACCCAGGAGGATTGCCTTGAGCTCCAAGCAGATTTGCAAAAGATCCATGAATGGAGCATCAAATGGAATATGGAGTTCAATGCAGGGAAATGTAAGACTCTAGAAATGGGTAAAAGCAAGTACAGACCTAGAAAAGATTATAAACTAGGAAACAAAGTGATTCCCAAAGCAGAAAAAGAAAAAGACTTGGGGATAGAATTTAAGGATAACATGTCTCCAGAAAGCCACGTAAATAAGATAGTGAGAGAATCACTAGCACTATTGGCAAATATCAGGATGTCTTTCAATTATCTTAATGAAAACACCATGAAACAAATAATAACGGCAATAATAAGACCCAGGATGGAATATGCATCTGTAGTGTGGTCCCCTCACATGAAGAAACATATCCACAAAATTGAGAGGGTACAGAGAGCAGCTACGAGTGGAGAAGACCCAAATTACCAAACAAAGCGTTAGGGCGGGAACATGCTCCCTGAGGCCAATAAGTATATGGATATATTTATTCAATGCTTTTATTACCAGTGTTGTAAGGTAATAGAAGGTGTGTCCTACCATTCACCTTAAATGAAAAAGGAGGGGGCGTGTTAAGTTCCATGACAAGTTGGCAGGACACACAATCCGGAATGGATAGCAGGAGTGTTATTACTGCACTAGATCTGTTACATAGTAATATCTATACGTTATTGCAACTATAAATGTGTAACTTTATTTTTAATTCTAATTTTGTGATATACGATTACCAGTATTCACACCTCAGTAGTTCTGTTTTTCTGAGATAAGGCTTCTTTAATGGTACCCGCCTTATACATTTTTTTCTTACTGCTCTTATATTTAAACACATGTCACATTTTTTTTTTTTTTGGTCTTTCTAATAGATTCTCGCTTTTTAGCTTGATGAGCATATGAAGGTGCCTCCACCGGTCGTGATATTCTAGGCTCTTACGTCATTGACGTAAGGAGCCACCAATAAATTACGGTTTTGACAACCCGTAAGGGAAGGAAGGAAAAACTAATATTTATTGGTGGCTCCTGAAGTCAATGACGACAATTGCCCTCCCACCATCCCCTTCCCATACACATGCTCAACTTGATATATACATTAGAGAACGCACCTGGTGGGTGGGGGTACCAGGCAAGGTATGGGAAACAGAGGAAGATCGTTATGCGCGTAGGCGCGGTGTTCAATTTGTGTTAATTCTTCTCTTTTTTATTTCCTACATTTCAGTGGCTCCGTCTCAATGACGTACCTTAGGAATGATTAAGGGGTACCCCCTAAGATGATCTTGGTTCTCGACCGTCGTGATCGAGGTTAACCCGGGCTCTGAGGAGCCCAGAACGAGGCCATATTATCATAGGCTCTTACGTCATTGACGTAAGGAGCCACCAATAAATACGTTTGTCGTTTCTCCAGATATTTCTCCACAACACATTTCAGGGCAAAAATCTAATCTACACATCCTCTTCCCTTCCTAAACCCGCCCTGCTCATCACCTACCCATTTCTCCGTTCTTGCTCTCAGACTAAATGTGATGGCCTACAATGGTCTTTTATTTAATTTTGTAATGTTTCTATGCTTATACCCCCTGGTACAGTACAGTCGGCCCCGCAAGGGTGCGCACTAAAAGGGTGCGATTCTCCAACCGTGCGGCAGATGTCCGTGTGGTGCTTATAATCGAAGGGTGCGAAAAAAGCAAAGCGTGCGTTGTTTTCGCCCAATAACCCCTGAAAAACATGAACTAAGGAAAGAATACCTGTACAGTATAGAAATGTGATTAGATATTAGATAGAATATGGGTATTACACTCACTTTGGATGGTTTATGTATGCTTGGAGGTTGGGATGTTGGTCTTACTGAGGGTCCGAGGCTGCCCCCATGCCCACATGGGGGCATTTTACACCTGCTGCCCCTAACCCACCGCCCAGGGCGATCGTGTTACCCACCAAAACAAAAGTGAAAGTTCTTGATTTAGAACAGAAAAAACAGTTACTAGACATGTTGGCTAGAGGTGAGAAACAGGCAAATGTGGGTAGACATTTTGGTGTGGGCATGGGGGCAGCCTCGGACCCTCAGTAAGAGCAACATCCCAACCTCTACGCATACATAAACCATCCAAAGTGAGTGTTATACCCCTATTCTATCTAATATCTAATCACATTTCTATACTGTGCAGGTATTCTTTCCTTAGTTCATGTTTTTCAGGGGTTATTGGGCGAAAAAAGGGTAAGTTTGAAGAGTCCCCGGACTACATAGTGAATTTCCCATAGGTTCTTAAGCTCCAAGGGTGCGTTTTACAAGGGTGCGCGCATGTCTCGGACTTAGGTAACCGCACCCTTGTGGGGCCCACTGTACTACTCTCCTTGTCGCGGTTGGGGGGCTTTGGGGTTGGCGACTGGAGCTTGATGGGGGTTGGTTGTGATCATTTCCCTTCCTCTCCCCTCAAGCTTTCGTCGTCTGCTTGACTAATTTTGAGTAGTTTTTCTTTCCTCTTTCTATGTTTTTCCCCTTCTATTTTTATTCTGTCCCATTTGGTTGTCCTCGGGTAACCTATATCACATGCCTCCCTAGGTATTAGGCTCCTGACCTGATTAGTCTCTTCGGTCGCTGCTGCGACCGAGCTGACTCGATTCCCCTCAGTAGTGCATTTTTATTTTGCATCTCGCTGTGATTTTTTCTACCTTCGACCTGATCTCTCATTCTTCGCCCTGATCACTTCTTGGTTGGTGTTGCGGTGTAGCAGTTCTTGCCTCATCCTTCGGCCCTGCCCTATAAGAGCTCTGATGTGGAGCTCATGTGGTTAGGCTGAACTGGTGAAATGGCGAGAAATATCTGCGTGTCTTCACCTTCCTCGATTTGTTCCCCTCCTGCCCTTCCCTATCTATCTCGACTTGATTAGTTATACATCTTGATCGAATCCTTCGGGCCAGCCCTCTGAGAGTTCTTTTTTGGAGCTCAGTGGTCTGGTTAAACTAATACAATAAACCCCCGATATTTCGGACTCTTTTTACTCGGAAACCCGCACTTCTCGGAATGGCATAGGCCTCTCGGAGATGTCCCTGTATATCTCGTCAATTTCCGAGTTGGATGGGATTTGTGTCCGGTTTACAATGTTCTCTCACTCGGTTTTAAGTGATTTTAGGATGAATTGAAGCCTGTGCCTTTTAATTATTGTGTTAATATTAATTACTATGTACTGTACTGTCCCTGAAAACATAATATTGTAAGGGTCGTATTTGTCATTAATATAATAAATTTTACATGCAAAAAAAAAAAAAAAAAAAAAAAAAAAAAAATCCCCGCCGCTGTAGGCCTACTCCCTCCCCTCCCCGTCCCGGCCTCAACCCCGACCCCTTTACTGTGATGATGTTGATAAGCCTTG
The DNA here is from genome assembly GCA_032716605.1 of Paralithodes platypus. Taxonomy (NCBI): domain Eukaryota; kingdom Metazoa; phylum Arthropoda; class Malacostraca; order Decapoda; family Lithodidae; genus Paralithodes; species Paralithodes platypus. The sequence goes on along the minus strand of CM064499.1, from coordinate 10,706,643 downwards.
TGCTACACCCTATTGATACTGTAATGCAAAACTATTGAACACACTTAAAAGTGTATGTTATTTGGCCTCTATATAATCTGTGAATAATTTCCGATATGATGGAATTAAAGATTTTTTTTTTTCCCACCAACTCATAATCAGCAAAAATGACACAAATGTCAATTAAAAACATGTTACAATATTTCCCCATAATTTTGTGTATTACGTGGGAGAAAAAAAAATCTATCAAACATAAATCTCACGTCTCGGAAGCTCGGCGCCTCGCTGTCTAGACAAGACGGAGGGGGGGGGTTGAAATATTTTGTTGACTATCTTATTTATTGTTTATCTACAGTATGTGCTGGAAGGATATTACATTTTTCAATTCCATCTCATTAGAAATTATTCATAGATTACAAAAAGTTCAAATAAGACAGTTATGTTGTTGTTGTTGTTGTTGTTGTTTTCCTCAGGCTGCCTGGCCGAACAGCCCCAAGGCCCCGAGCAAGGCCAAGGCCATAACCGAGCACCCCAGCAGAACCCCCCCCTGCCTACCACAATAAAGCCTGGGTGACCGAAGCCACTCCACGGCGGGGAGCTGAGGAGGGTGCAGAAACACGTACCCGGGAAACCAAAGCCCCACCCAGGGCCCTGTGCCCCTCAGCAATTATCAGTTATGTTAATGTACAAAGTAGTTAGATAGATGCATTAGAGAGAGAGATAGATAGATAGATAGAGAGAGAGAGAGTTGCAGAGGGGAAAGTGAGCGATAAACACGAACTATTATGAGACAGACTTAATTGGTTCTGAAAAGACAAAGGAGACATTGTTATTGACTCTTTTTCATGTTATTATTTGTGTGCTGGAAGGATAATATTGTTTTCAATTCCATCGCATTAGAAATGATTCATAGATTACAAAAATTCCAAATAAGACATAGTTATGTTAATGTATAAGGGAGTTAGATAGATGCATTAGAGATAAATAGATAGAGAGAGAGTGGCGAGTGGCTAGGGGCTATCGAGCGATAAAATACTAACACATATGACAGACTTAAGTTTCTGGAAGACAAAGGAGAAATTTTATTTACTCTCGTTTTCATTTTATTATTTGTGTGTTGGAAGGGTAACATTGTTTTCAATTCCATCGTATTAGAAATGATTCATAGATTAAAAAAAGACCAAATAAGACATAATTATATTTATGTATTAGGGGAGGTGTGGTGGAGTGGTCATGCCACTGGATTGGTAATCCAATGGACCCGGGTTCAAATCCCGATATGTCAATGGGAAGATATTATTGGGATTGAATTTGTGCTGTACCTAGTATCAGTGCATTACCACAAAGCCCACCGAAATGCCAAAAAATACCCTCATTGTTCCCTGATTAAATAACACTGTATGAATATTCCCATATTCAAAATATGTTACAGGGGGACAATGCCTAGTGAGTTCACTGCTCAATAGGTGGCGTTCTGAGAGTGAGGGTCTGAGTCTGGAGGGTGAGACGGTGAAGCACTTGAGCGAAGCAACCAGCCGCTTCAGAGATGGAGCTGCTTTGAGCCATGATGGATGCTTCACATGTCTCACTCCCCAGGCTGGAACAAGACCTCACGGGCTTCACCGTGTTGAGCGGTGGAATGTACAGGCTCTCAGCCTATGCCCGAGAGGGAGTAGTTGGAATATAGAAAAAAAAAAAAAAAAAAAATGTATAAGGGAGATAGATGCATTAAATAGATAGACAGACAGACATCTCTGGTGACGCGGACTTTCCTCTTCTAATTCGGAATTTTCCCTCTCTTAAGTCGGACATAAGTCGGACTTCGGACATCTCGGAAAATCGGGCTTCTCGGAAGTGGTCTCCCCCCAATTAGTCTGAGATAGCAAGGGTTTACTGTATTAAAAAAAAAAAAAAAAAAAAAAAAAAAAAAAAATCTATACTTATAATTATGTTGTATTAGTGTTCAAGTGGAAATTATTAGACAAAAAGTGACAAAACTACGAAAAATAGGTGGAAAAGTTTGGCCCCAGGCACCAATTAGAATGATTCCTATTAGTCCTTCAGTATGGCTAGCACGCGGCTATGGCGGCATCAATTAGGCACGATAGCTGAGGGTTGAGTGCATAATAGTAATTTTTGAAGTGGATAAAGACCCATTCTTTTCACTCCCACAATGCTCTAGCACTTTATAGTCTTCTATGTGAATAAAGGAGACAAAAGGCAACACTGTCTGTAATAATTGTCCCCCCAAGGTTGAAAGAGTGATAGAGAGCCTCAATCAAGGTACTTTGGAGGTAATTTAGGTGTGTTGGACAAAAGTGTGGTGTGCTTGCAAAGTGTAGTGAAATGAATAGGAGGAGGTGTGTGTGAGAGTTAACTGGATTATCTCTGTGTAGGTGAGGCACAAATGAAAGAGTGGGGGAAGCCAGACAAATGAAAGAGGAGTTCCAGCAACTCCTTATCATATGCGTATGCGGCCTCCCCTGCTCGATTGACCAAGTACCTAACAATCTCCCCAGCTGATTTGTTAAATACAGCTCGAAGTTGTTGTTGTTGTTGTTGTTCCCTAAGCTGCCTGGCCGAACAGCCCCGAGTCCCTGAGAAAGGCCATGGCCACGATCGGGCTTTCCCACAGAGCTCTCATTGAGTGTAGATTGTGTTGTTGGCGTAAGTGGTTGTGTGAAATGCAGTCTTCTATGATGTGTTTAATGGTATGGGGTGCTGTGTTACATCCCGGGCAGGCGTCGACAACGGAGTCATCCAGTCTCTTCTGATAGCTCAGGAGAGCTGGATGGTGTCCGCATCTCAGCCTGGCCAGGTGGACTCTGTCCTCGCGAGGAAGGGAGGATTCGGAAGGATGGATTTCGGGAGGTCGTGCATGCAGCTGTGTGTTGTCTGTGAGTGAGTGGATGGATCGGTGAGAGATATGAGTATGGATGTGCTTCTGGAAGTTGGTTCGGGGTGGGCAGGGAGGGAGAGAGGACAATAATTGTGTGTGATACCGTGTGCTGGGTGTTGTTTTGATATTTCTTGGTGTCTGTGGGTGTGTTGCCATGTAGTTTAGTGGGTGGTCTTGGTTCGTGGAGGCTGCTGCCAGGAATTGAGTGCCTCTCATGTCCAGATGGTCTTTGACTTTGAGGATTTTGGTTTCTTGATGTAGGTGATCTGTGGGTGCAGTAGCTGTGCAGCCTGTAATGATCTTCAGGGCTTTGTTTTGAATAGTCTGTAAGGTCTTATGATGTGTTTCAGCTAGGTTAGAAGCCCAGGCTGGGCTTGCGTATTCCATCACTGATCTTATGTATTGTTTATATACTGTGGTGGTAGTTTCTTTGTTGTGTCCAAATTTTGTGTGAGCAAGTGACCTGAGGGCGTTAAGTCTGGGTGTCAGTTTCTTTTTAATGTTTGTGGTGTGCTGTTTGAATGTCATATGAGTATCATATGTTACTCCTAGGATTTTGGGTGTGTGTGTATGTGTTAGGGGTGTGTTGTTTATGGTGAGTTGAGGGATGTATTCGTGTTCTCCTGTCCAACTTGTGAGCAGGGTTGCGGTGGATTTGGCTGGGGCTAGATTAAGTCTGTTTGTAGTGCACCAGCCATGTAGTGTGTTGAGATAGGGTTGAAGGAGATCTGTTGCTCTTTTTGGGTCATGGTGTGTGCATGTGAGTGTTATGTCATCTGCATAGGAGGCTAAGTTTATTTGGGGCGTATTGGGTGTAGTTATATCGTGCATGTACAGATTGAAGAGTGCGGGCGATAGGACGGATCCTTGTGGGACTCCGTTTGGAAAGTTTCTGATTTTAGATGACTGACCGGCAAAAGATACGTGTGCACATCTGCCTGCTAGGAAGTTGGCCAGCCACCGTTTTGTGTTGTTGTGCATGTTTGTGTTGTAGATTTTGTTTGTTAGGTTGTGGCGGGGGATGGCATCGAAGGCTTTACTAATGTCGAGTGTGGCTAATAGTGATCTGTGTGGTGGTCTAGCTGAATTGATGCCGTCGAAAGCTCTTTGTGTAAGGTCTGTGAGAAGAGTGTTTGTGGAGTGCAGTGGCCTAAAGCCATGTTGTGTTGGAGCTAGGGGTAGGTCAGGTGTAATTAGTTGTAATACTAGGCGTTCCATGACTTTGGAGGGGGAGCAAAGGAGTGTGATGGGGCGGTGCGAGGAGGGTAGCGTGGGGTCTTTGTTGGGTTTGGGGAAAGTGATGATGATACCATGCTTCCAAATGTCTGGTATTGTGTTGTGTGAATAGCTGTAGTTTGATATGTTAGTGAGTGCTTGTATGCCTTGTGGTCCCAGGTGTCTGAGGTGTATGTTGCTTATGTTGTCTAGGCCACAGGCGGGTGAGTGCTTGAGATTGTTGATGATATGCTTTGTCTGGTGATTGGTGAAGGGTGTATAGTCAGGGTCTGTGGGGAATTGTCTCTTACGTCGGATGACACGTCGGTCGTCTTTGTGAGGTTTTAGGTGGCTGACATGTGAAAAGTGATTGATGAGAGTGTTTGCTTGTTGTTTACATGAAGGAGTAGAGTCTGTTGTTGTGATTGCAGCATGTGATTGTGTTGTGTTGCTGTTGGAAAGTGTGATGCTGTTTAGTGTTTTGTATAGTTTTTTGGGGTTTGTTTTGTGATCAAGTGTTTGTAGGAAGTTATTCCAATTTAGTTTTTGTTGTTCTTGTATTTTGTTGTTAGTTTGGGTGTTGAGTGCTTGAATTTGTTGTGTGATGTCTTGTGTGTGGGGTGCTGGGGAGTGTTTCAGTATGTCGCGTTGTCTGATGAGGTTTTGAATTTCTGGTGTGAAGTTGGGGTTGTGTCTTTTTCTGTTACCTCTTGGAATGTGTTTCTTGTCAGCGTTTTGGATAGTTTTATTGAGTATGTGTACAGCATTGTTGATGTTAGTGATGGGTGTACTGTTTAGAGTTGTGAAGTGTTGTTCTGTCTCATTTGTGAATGCTTCCCAGTTAGCTCTTTTATAATTGGTGTATGTGTGTTTGTGGCTAGCTGGGGTGAGTCTGGTTTTGGTGGTGATAATGATCGGGAGGTGGTCAGAGCCTAAGGTTCTGACCACCCTCCAGGATGTTGTGGGGGCGAGTTCTGGGGAGCAAAAGGTGATGTCTGGAGATGATGGGTTATAGAGGGCTTGGTGAGGAATATGGGTATGTTGATGGATGTCGTTAAGGATGATGAGGTTATCGGTTTGGTTTTGTAGTACCAGCCCTCTGTCTGTGTCGGGGTTGTCGACAAACCAGGCCGACGTCTTGGCGTTGAAGTCACCACCCAGGATGATGTGTGGGGTGTGTGGGGTGTTTGTGATGTGTTGTAAGTGTGGTCTGTATTCATTTGGTACTGTAGGGGATGTTTGGGGAGGGATGTATGTGTTTATGATGGTTATGTTGGAGTTGTTGCCAGTGCGTATTTTAATTGACTGTATTTCTGTTGTGTTATCATTTGGGGGGAGGAGTGATTTGGTTTGTACACTGGTTACTATGTATGATATTTCTTTGTGTACCAGGGTGATGAGTCCACCGCCCCCGCCGACAGCCCGGTCTTGTCTGATGGTGGTGAAATTATGAAATGTGGGTGTTTTTTGTGTTGTGCGGAGTTTTGTTTCTTGTAAGATGGCAATGTGTATGTTGTGTTGTTTGATGAAGTGTGAGAGTTCGTGTTTCTTTGTGTTGATGCCATCTATGTTCAGTTGAAGAATGTTAATGTTATGTGCACGATGTACGTTGGGTGCTGCTGCACGAGGATGGGGTGGGGGTGGGGGTGATGGGGGGGGGGTGGGGGTGAGGGAGGGGCTGGGGGTTGGGATGGGTGAGGTGGGGGTGGGGATTGGGGAGCAGGAGATGGGGGTTGGAATGGATTAGGATGGGGAGTGGTGTGTTGAGTTGAGGATGTGGATGGTATGGGAAGATTAGGTGGGTTAGGGAGGAGAGGTGGACGGGTTTTAGGGGGGGGAGTGGATGATATGGGAAGGTTAGGTGGGTTGGGGAGGAGAGGTGGACGGGTTTTAGGCGAGGGATTTGACTGGGAGAGGGAGGGGCATGAGGAACAGGTCCAGGTGTTTGTGTAGTGTTTCTTGGAGGCAAGTGTTGTGCAGGTGAAGTGGGTCCAGTTCCCACATGAATTGCAGAGAACTGAACCCTTAGTATGGCGACTCGAAGTGATGGGTTTTGAGCAAGTTGGACATATGTATGTGAACGTGGGTCCTGGGTTGCTCTCAATGTCTCCGGCTAGAAGAAGTCTTCGAGAAATGACAGCCGGAGAGTCATTTCTCGGTGTAGGAAAAACTGTGTGATGTGTGTGTGTGGTGTGAGAGGTGTGGAAATTCCCGACGCGACCGAAGCCGCTCCAAGGACCCGTGCCCCCAGGGAGGGGGCAGGGGATGGTTGTGACGGTTTGGCTCCCGAAACTGCTCCCCGCGGCCGGCATCCGGTTTTCCTCCACTGGTCGTTGATTTTGTCTTCGGCTGTGGAGGGTCGGCAGCCATCCGCGGTTGGCAGCCTCGGGAGGTGGCCCCACGGCGTAGACGCCGCCACATCAGCTCGAAGTTCACAGCATTTGTACCAGGTTCGTCTTGGTAACTGTACATTCACACAAACTCCTCTCAAGAGGAACCAACTTACACTGGGAATAGGATATGATCCTCTTGGACTGGCAACCTGGACTCATGCCAAACGGTGTAAGGGGTAGGTCAGCGATGTCCATGGAGAGCCGGGTAGAGTTGGCCCCGCCCTCCGATCCCATGCTGAACCTCCTGATAATAATGAAGTTAGAGTTGAAAATTGGCATGATCACAGAAGCCTTAAGTCCCAAATTCATTATCGGACTCATACAGTGCATAGATATATATACAGACATAAATTTATCAAAGACCTACTGCTACACACGAAGCACAGTTCCAGTCACATCCTAATGGTGGCATTCCAGGCAGCCCTGTTCAGAGCTGCCTCACTTGTTTTCTCTAATTCAAGATCAGAGCATATACTTTGATCCCATATCTTTCTATGTCCACCCATTGGTAGAGCTCCCTCCACATTCACAGACTTGCATCTTTTCACCCAGCTTAGTCATCCATCCTTTCACAAGCCCAAACCATCCAAGCCTGATTGTACGCATCTCATCACTGATACCGGTACTCTTGATACCTAATCATCTTTTCTCTTCGCTGGATATATATTCTTATCTTGCAGTTTGGCCCCACACATCAATCTCACCATTCTCATTTAGTTACATTCCATTCTATTGATATCATCTGCTTTGACAGGCCACAGTTCTGAAATATTACGGGTTTGATAACCCGAAGGGAAGGAAGGAAAACCTTATATTTAGTAGTAAGGGCAACCCCAACCTGCCCTCCAAAACACCTTCTCCTCCTATTAATACATTATACTACAAACACCTTACACACCACACTACCTTTGCAAAAAAGATAAAGATGATGACGTCAATACGCCCAGCCTCGGAGTCCCCAGGGGACAGGGGGGGGGGGGGGGGGGACCATAAATGCCCCCATCGGTTTGTCCCCTGGTCCGAACTCCTCAAAGTGCCCTGGACCTCGACCTTCTACTCTATCTATCCATTTCTGTAACATTCGCAGCCTTTCTTCTAACTTCCTGTCTGTGGAACACCATCTCTCTTCTACCAAATCTGACTTATCAAAACTCAGTTGTCTAAGGCAACAGACAGCAAACCCTTCTCTATATCCTCCTACTATCTCTATCCTCAATTCAAAGCCAAAGGTGGATGTTGCGTGTACATATGCAACAATCTTACTTGCTCTCGTGTTCCCAACTTTGACTCTTCTGAATTCTTAACTATCTGGCTCAAGCTATCTTGTCACTCTCTCACTAAATATATCTGTGCTGTTTATCTCTCCCCTAATTCTACTGATTAGCCAAAATTCTTTGACTATCTTATTTCAAAAGTGGAACACATTCTATCCATCTCTCCCTTCTCTTAAATCTCCATCTTAGGAGATTTCAATGTTGACCACCATCAATAGCTCTCCTCTAATTTCTCTGACCAACCTGGTGAACAAGCCTACATCTTTTCTATCCTAAATTACCTAGAGCAATTAGTTCAGCAACCCACCCGTATCCCGGACCGCCCTGGAGATCGGCCCAACATCCTTGACTTACTTCTAACCTCTAATCCTTCTGCTTATACTGTAAATCTTCCCTCTCTGTTGGGCTCCTCCGACCATAATCTTATCTCTGTCACCTGTTCTGTCTCTCCAGTACGGCCTTCAAGTTCTGAACCCCCCGGCCGGCGGCTCTCGTGGCACTTTAGCGCTGCCGACTGGGAAGTTCTACAGCAGTACAGTAGGGTCTCACATAAAACGAGTTTATGGTCGATAAACGAGGGCGTTTTATGCGATTTCGTTTTATGTGAACACAGCATTTTGGTGGCCCAATATCGTCAATGTTCACTGGAAGTGTAAATTTCCGTCAGGAGCGTACGATATTTTGTACGTTTTGTACGATATTTTGGCGTTCTATATGAAAGCGTACGATATTTTGTACGTTTTGTACGATATTTTGGCGCTCTATATGATAACTCCTCGGATTTGCCCCACTTTGGCGGCGGACTCGTTTTATGTGATCACATTCGTTCTGATCGAAAATTAAATATTAATATTTTAGGTCGGTCGTTTTAATCGAGACTCGTTTTATGCGAACACGTTTTATGCGGGACCCTACTGTACTTCTTAGATTTCCCATGGAATTATTTTTGCTTCCATGGCCGGGGACCCTCAGAGAGTGCCGAGGTAATCCTTTCGGGCATGAAAGCATACTTCCCATTCTCTTTCTCTCAGACTAACTCACAAAAATCTTGGTTTACTCACGCTTGTTCTACTGCTGTTCGCAATAAGGAGGAAGCATTCAAATGGTACCGTCGCCTTCAAACTCAAGAATCCCGTACTTTTTATGTTTCTGCCCAGAATCAAGCCAAGTCTGTTCTCCGACTTGCCAAAAACTCTTTCATCAATAACAAATGCTCTGAACTGTCCAACTCTAGCTCTTCCCAAGCTATTAGGCATCTAGCCAAAAACCTCTCTAACAATTTCACTTCCTCGTCGTTTCCTCCTCTTTTCCACTCTGATGGTACCACCGTCACCTATTCCTCTGACAAAGTTGAACTCTTCGCTCAAACTTTTGCTAAAAACTCCACCTTGGATGATTCCGGCGCTATTCCTCCCTCTCACTTACTTAACCCTTCTTGCCCGGGCTCGCCATCCTAAGGACATTGAGATCCGGGTGATCTGGCCGAAAAACTTCTTTAGTAGGCTACCCGTATCTTTGTTATTTTAACTGCTAGAGAATTCCCACGCATCCCTAAACGTAGTGCTGTTTCTTATCTGTAAACTGGCATTGAGTAGAGCTCTCTAGGTCAACTGGTTGAGTTGTGATGACTATTTCCGTGGAGAGATTCGATGCGATGTTGGCAATATCGGACCTCTGCAGACACCAATTTCATCATACCATACAACAGCAACATTGATCCGACGTCTCCTTCTTGATTTCGGAAGTGCGGTGTCGCAAAGACAGGCTTCGTTTACATGCGTCGGACGCACGGCTTTCAAACCAAGCTTAATAGGCTTTCAAGCTTATGATTTTAAAATGACACTCGGTCTCCTGGCCATCTGCCGCGGTGTCATTTTAAAATGACACCCGGGCAGGAAGGGTTAAGTTTGACAGTACAGTCTGACCTGCCAATACGCGAGCTTTTAATACGCGATTCACCTTATACGCGAGGAGGGGGTCGAATCATACCCAAAACTTTCAAAACGCGTGATGTACCTTTAAAACGCGAATCCGGGGCCGATATAAGGGCAATTCCGGGGAGTTCAGCTAATACGCGAGGTCCCCCACCATTCCGCGCCAGTTACGTAGGCACGCAGGGCATTGTGGGATACGCCAGTCTACCCTCAGTCCACGCTCGCGCACCAGCTGTCCGACTCGTGTTGGACATTTACTGTTAATTTTAAGGTGAGTTTATTATTATTGTTATATTTTCTTATGATTTGGATGTTTATGTATACATATATGTACCTTTTGTGGCAATTGACGGAGATAAATAGGCCTAAAGTAGATAACTTGGAGTCAGTGCCGCCCATATAGATTTATTCCCATATAATACTCTATTGCTAATACGCGAATTTTCATTCCGCGCCCTCGCGTGTCGCCCATATTCTCGCGTATTGGCAGGCCAGACTGTATAGCCTAGTGTATGTTTAAATGCAGGCATCGATTTGATTACTATAAGTGGAACGATAATACTGTATATTCACGATATACAGTCAGGTCGCCCAATACGCGATTCCACAATGCGCGAAAACCCTAATACACGAGTTACCCCTCGAAAATAACCAAAAACATTAATTACGCGAGGTGGTACCACAATAAACGAATCGAGAGCTAAGAAGGGGCCAAATCCGCTATTCCCGCTTGATACGCGAGCACGGTCTACGTTTCGCGAGGTTCAGGCGTGGCTCCGAAAAGAGAAGAAGAAGAAGAAGAAGGGCATACGCCTGCCTTCCCTCCCGCTTACCCTCCCTCCCTCCCTCCCACAGTCCCGCTCATAGCCACGCAGAGTGACCAAACGTTAGTAGTGCCTGCCATTTTTTCGCCATGCCACGCCAATATAAGAAGATAACACACAAAATGAAGGTGGAAGTGTTGGATCGCAAGAAAAAAGGAGAAGGAAACTGTGCAATAGGCCGTGCTATGGGCTTGTCAGAGTAAACTGTTCGTACGATTTGGTCAGGGAGGTAGAAGTTGGAGAAAATCGTGAAGTCCTACGGTCCTAGTCCTAGCCTATCTACTACTAATTTTAAGGTAAGGTTTCATATTTTTATTCATTGTTGTTCTTATATATAAGATATAGACTGTACTGTAGAGCCAAAAATGTCGAAAATAGGCCATAATTGAGAGATGTCACCCATATCTAATTATTCCCATTTAAAGTTAGTTCCACAATACGCGAAGCCTCCTGTCACCCCTATTCTCGCGTATTGGGGGTCCTGACTATACTGTATATTCATGTGTACATACATACATAACATTTTAAGATTGAGTGTTCCACACATTCGTGAAGTTTCAGTCTCTTGTCCTAATGGCAGCGTTCCAGGCAACCCTGTTAAGGGCTGCTTCACTTGTCAAGTTCTTATACTGTATATGAGATCGGCACGTATAGTCCGATCCCAGGTCTTCCTCGGTCCACCCCTTGGTGCAGCTCCCTCCACAATCCCAGACCTGCATTTTTTAACCCAATTTTGTTCATCCATTCTCTCCACATGTCCATACCATCCCAGTCTACTTGTACGCATCCCCACACATCCCCTGCCCCCTCCCTGGGGGCACGGGTCCTTGGAGCGGCTTCGGTCGCGCCGGGAATTTCCACACCTCTCACACCACACACACACATCACACAGTTTTTCCTACACCGAGAAATGACTCTCCGGCTGTCATTTCTCGAAGACTTCTTCTAGCCGGAGACATTGAGAGCAACCCAGGACCCACGTACACATACATATGTCCAACTTGCTCAAAACTCATCACTTCGAGTCGCCACACTAAGGGTTCAGTTCTCTGCAATTCATGCAGGAACTGGACCCACTTCACCTGTACAACACTTGCCTCCAAGAAACACTACACGAACACCTGGACCTGTTCCTCATGCCCCTCCCTCTCCCAGTCAAATCCCTCGCCTAAAACCCGTCCACCTCTCCTCCCCAACCCACCTAGCCTTCCCATATCATCCACTCCCCCCCCTAAAACCCGACCACCTCTCCTCCCTAACCCACCTAACCTTCCCATACCATCCACATCCTCAACTCAACACACCACACCCCATCCTAATCCATTCCAACCCCCATCTCCTGCTCCCCAATCCCCCCCCCCACCTCACCCATCCCAACCCCCAGCCCCTCCCTCACCCCCCCCCCATCCTCGTGCAGCAGCACCCAACATACATCGTGCACATAACATTAACATTCTCCAATTGAACATAGATGGCATCAGCACAAAGAAACACGAACTCTCACACTTCATCAAACAACACAACATACACATTGCCATCTTACAAGAAACAAAACTCATCGCACAACACAAACAACACCCACATTTCATCATTTCACCACCATCAGACAAGACCGGGCTGTCGGCGGGGGCGGTGGACTCATCACCCTGGTACACAATGAAATATCATACATAGTAAACAGTGTACAAACCAAATCCCTCCTCCCCCCAAATGATAACACAACAGAAATACAATCAATTAAAATACGCACTGGCAACAACTCCAACATAACCATCATAAACACATACATCCCTCCCCAAACATCCCCTACAGTACCAAATGAATACAGACCACACTTACAACACATCACAAACACCCCACACATCATCCTGGGTGGTGACTTCAACGCCAAGACGTCGGCCTGGTTTGTCGACAACCCCGACACAGACAGAGGGCTGGTACTTCAAAACCAAACAGATAACCTCATCATCCTTAACGACATCCATCAACATACCCATATTCCTCACCAAGCCCTCTATAACCCATCATCTCCAGACATCACCTTTTGCTCCCCAGAACTCGCCCCCACAATATGGTTATGTTCCTTGGGGCACTGAGCTTTTGACATCCGAAGGCTCAGATGTGACTTGGTTTACTGCTACTGATTGTTTTCGGTTTACGAGGAAATTGTATATCCACCGTCCGATTTTCCCAGTTATACCTTTTGCTTTCAGTTTGTGGGCTATTATACCATGGTCACATTTATCAAATGCCTTAGCAAAATCGGTGTAAATGACATCCACGTTTTTCTTTTCTTCTAGCGCTTTAAGAATTTTGTCATAGTGTTCCAAAAGTTGTGAGAGACATGATCTTCCCGCTCTGAACCCATGTTGACCGGTGTTGTGTAGTTCATTTGTCTCCATGAATGTTGAAATTTTGCTTCGCAGGACTCGCTCGAAAACTTTAATGATGTGAGAGGTTAGAGCTACCGGGCGGTAGTTTTTTGGTAGTGCTTTACTCCCTCCTTTATGCAGTGGGGCAATTATTGCGTTTTTCAAGCTATCTGGTATGTCACCAGTGTCTAGACTCCTTCTCCACATTATAGCCAGGGGTTTTGAGAGGTTTTCCTTACATTTTTTCATTAGGATCGAATTCCATGAGTCCGGGCCTGGTGCCGAGTGGGATGGCATGTTGGAAATGGCCTCTTCTATGTCTTTTGGACCGAAATCAATATCCAGCATCTGAGGGGTTTCCGTGGGGGGAGGTTTCCATGAAAAATATATTTTGGTCTCTGATGACTTTTGTTTCATCAGGCTCACTGAATGCCATTTCATACTGCCTGCTTAAGAGTTCGCTCATTTCCTTTTTGTCCGGACTCCCTCTTCCAATTCGGACATTTTCCTCTCCTAAGTCGGACTTCGGACATCTCGGAAAATCGGACATTTCGGACTGGGTCTCCCCCCAATTAGTCCGAGATAGCGAGGGTTTACTGTATTTTGACGGGTACTCTAAGCTTTGTCATACTTCTGATCACTGTCTGATACAGGCCACCTGTCTATCACCTACCACACCTTCCCACTCTGAACCTGTTTTGGTGACTAAATGGCATTACGATAGGGCAGACTGGGAGGATCTTTAAGATTTCTTTATTGATATTCCCTGGACCTCTTTCTTTTCTAATGATGCACACTCCACCTTGAGCCACATACAAGATTTTATAAAAATTGGAATGGAAACTTTTATTCCTCATCAAAAGTACAGTAAAAGATCTAATTCACCTAAATGGTTTGACCATAATTGTGCTAGAGTAACTGAACAAAAAGCAATAGCCTACAATGCATACATAAGATAAGAAACACATGAAGCCTTTAATTACTTTAGAAACATCAGAAATCATGCCAAAATTGTATTAAATCTAACTAAATCAAACTTTCTCCACAAGCAGGCAAATAAACTTCTAAATAATCCAAATGATAACAAAATATTTTGGTCTACTCTTAACTCATTCAAATCCAACTTCACTACTGTTTCATTCATTCCACCATTAAAATCTCCATTGGCAATCTTGTAAGTGACCCACGAGGTAAAGCTAACCTTCTTGCGGATATTTTCTCCACCAACTCAAATCAAGATGTCCCTGTACTTAATTTTAATTCGCCTGAAATTCCCTCACTTAACCCGGGAACTGCGGGAAGACTCTTAAGAGTTCCCCCGGCGGACTGCGGGAAGACTCTTAAGAGTCAGGGAAAAAAAAAATCAATTTAAAACACCGATTTTTTTTGTTGCCCCTGGGCCATGCCAAATATCACTCCTCCACCTCCCCCAGTTTCCTCCCCTCCTTCAGTTATCACCTATTTTCCCTGTTATTCCCTTTTCCTGTGGTCTATTTTCGTGCTAACATTAGCGAGTTGGTAGCAGGGCGTTGTCATCACTGTTAGCAAGCGAGTGCGAGAGAGAGAGAGTATCAATCGACAGTCTCTCTCCAGAGGTGGAGGAAAGTGGTGGGCTGGGAGGTTGCCTCAGCCATACATTGTGTAACTCCCGGCCTGTATCGCCGATTTTGACCATCCAAACGCTGTTTCCACTTGTTTTATTGTTGTAACAGTTTAATACCTTTATAATCAACCTATAATAGGCGCACATGGATAAGTATTAATGCTATTTATGGTAAAATAAATATTTTAGTGATGGGAACAGCTCAAATACGTCAGCACAGGAGTGTGGTGTCTCATACCCCCCATGCGCACTTCAGAGGTTAAGATCCACACCAGACATGTCAAAACTATTTTGCAGACTCTCTCAGTAGATAAGGCTCCTGGTCCAGATGAAATTCATCCAATAGTACTTAACCCGCAGAGTGCCAGACAATTATTGACCCTATGCATCTGCCAGTGCCAGAGGTTATTTTTTTTTTTTTTTTTGGCTAAATCTATCAAGTTGGGTTTGAAAGGAAGGATAATGGTAAAAACACCACTCCCCTTGTCCATTTTCGCTAGAAATCAGGTCCCCGATGGTCCCAAATGTAGCTGAAATTTTCAGAGTAAATCATCGACTTTATGGTATCGGAACGTATAGGTAGGAGGGTGGTTTGGGGGATGGTGGGGGGAAGGTAGAAGCGTAATTGACTCGTGTTACAAATATGAAGCCGATTGGTGAGGTAGTTTCGCCACCACGGATTTTCCTTTTTTTCCTTTTCTTCGTACACACTGGAAGTGGATGGTGGGAGGCGGTTGGGGGTGTGGTGGAGGGAAGGCAGAAGGGTAAGGGACTTGTCACACAAATATGGAACCGATTGGTGCAGTCGTTTCGCCGCCACAGATTTTCCTTTTTTGTCCTTGTGAGGCGACCGATAGTCAGCGAGTGGGTGGGGGGAGGGGGTTGTGTTGGTGGTGGCAAGAAGCCAGAAGGGTAAGGTACATGTGGTAGAAATATGAAAGCCATAGGTGCAGTCATTTCGCTGCTACAATTTTTTTTCGGCGAGTCCGTATATATACGGACCTGGCACTGGGCGTGACAAGACCCTAGTCCGTATATATACGGACCTGGCATTCAGGGGGTTAAGAATTGCTCCTTGGTGCTCGCTCCTGTATTGGCAAAAAATTTCCGTCTGTGTACTCATACCTCATGCTTCCCAGTATCCTGGAAAGAAGCAAACATCCATCCAGTTCCTAAAAAAGGTGCCTCTTCAGATCCATCAAACTACAGACCAATAGCTATAACTTCCACTCTTGGAGGCGGGTGCCCAACCCCGAAAGGAGTTGAAATAGGGGAGCTATCCCCCCGCCAAAGGCGGCTTTCTAGGGCCTTTCCTAGCTGATGCAGAGAGGATTGGGTTCTAGTCATGTGGTGATGGGCTGGTCTATCAGAGTGAGAGCTGAGCGATCTCTGCCATACCCATAGCTTACTCTGACTGTTCCTTTTACTTATATACCTTCTAGATCTCAAGTGACGGCGTCTTTTCCGTGGATTGACCTCCCTACTGCCAACCTAGAAGTTGGCAGATTGGGAGCCAAAGCGTCACATTTTTCCCTTGCCCCTCAACATTCCCTTCATAATTGCTGAGGGGCACAGGGCCTTGGGTGGGGCTTTGGTTTCCCGGGCGTTTCTGCACCCTCCTCAGCTCCCTGCCTTGGAGTGGCTTCGGTCACCCGGGCTTTGTTAGTGGTAAGCAGGGAGGGTTTTGTGGGGGCACTCGTTTATGGCCTTGGCCTTGCTCGAGACCTTGGGGCTGTTCGGCCAGACAGCCTGGGGAACAACAACAACAACAACTTCCACTCTTGGTAAAGTCTTTGAAATTATATTAAATAATCACATAATTAAGCATCTTGAGAATAATAAATTATTCAGTGATAGGCAATATGGTTTTAGACGATGTCGATCAACTGCAGACATTCTTTGCCTTCTTACGCATCAAATCAACCAAACTACAGACCAACATGGTGAAACACATACAATAGCACTGGATATATCAAAGGCATTTGATAGAGTCTGGCATCAATCCTTATTGTCGAAGATGTCACACTACGGCCTTGCATCATTAGTTCCACTAATTTCTTCATATCTTCATAACAGAAAAATATGTGTAATGGTAGATGGCCTTTATTCTCAATTTCACTCAATAAATGCTGGTGTTCACCAGGGATCAGTTTTGGCCCCAACTCTGTTCCTCATTCATATCAATGATCTCATATCTACCACTCATAATCCAATACATTCTTACGCGGATGACTCAACACTACACAGTTCCTTCACATTTACCAATTCTTTCACCCAACCTAATCTTATAAATTCAAAAATAAACACTGCAATTTCTCTGAACCAGGACCTTTCTGGAATTAATGAATGGGGACAAAAGAATCTAGTTTCCTTTAATGCACAGAAAACCAAGTACTGTACATTCAATTTTCTAACCGACAGAATCTCACTGACTCCCATATATTTTTTAATGATGTAAATATTCCCACTTCCCCTAGTATTGACATTCTCGGTGTAACATTAACTACTAACCTGAGCTGGACACATTATGTTAGAAGCATTGCTAAGAATGCCTCTAAAAAACTGGGACTCCTGTACAGAGTTCGAGAATTCTTCACTGACGAGCAGTTGGCCGTAATATATAAAAGTCATGTGCGCTCTCAGATGGATTACTGTTCACCTCTGTGGAGTGGAAGTGGAGTGGTTGCATTGAGGCAGTTGGACAAAATTCAAAATAAAGCTATTAGATTAATCAACAACCCTGCAATCACACAGGACCTTCCTACATTATCCATACGAAGAAACGTTGCATCCCTTGCATTATTCTATAGATATTTTCACAGCAATTGTTCCGAGGAACTTGCTTCAATTGTGCCGCCTCTCCACATCTTTCCCCGTAGAACTGGGGCAGCTGAGAGCGCCCATGAATTTACACTTTCTCCTCCACAATGCAGAACTTCTGTTTATCAAAATTCATTTATCCCCAGAACTACTACTCTTTGGAATTCACTTCCCTCGAGTTGCTTTCCACAAACTTACAATCTACAACAGTTTAAATCTAGTTGTTACAAACATTTTATGAATGGAGGATGCCTTTAGGCACATGGACCTTTTTTTGTTGTATCTGTGTTTTTCCTTCCTCCGTTCATTGTCTCTTTAAATTTTTTTTTTTTTTTTTAATAAAGACAGACCAGAGTTCCAGTAATGGAAACAAAGATAAATTTTGCCGGGTACTCTAGGCTTTGTCATACTATAATAAAGACAAGCCCGGTTCCCAATAATTGAGGCAGATATTATTTTTGTCGGATACTCTAGGCATTGTCATACTATAATAGGACAAGCCCGGGTTGCAATAATGGAGGCAAATATTAATTTTGCCGGTTACCCTAGGCTTTGTCATACCATATTAGAGACAGGCCCGGGTACCAGTCATTAACACTACTATCAGAATTACGATAAATACGAGAGCTTAAGTTGACCGGTTACACTTAGCCTCTATGTTGCCAAGTATACAAATATACTAGTCTTATCGTGTAATTAAGACTAGGCTATACCTGACTAAAAAATTACCGAGTAATTATATCCAGTGATACCGGGTAATAATTCACTAGGCTATTTCTTACATAAGCGGCAACTATAGTTTACTTAAAATAAACGATACAAGGGTAGTTCCTATTTTTGCCAAATTTAAGTACAGTAGAACCTCGCTCTTTCGGAATTCTCAGACTTTAGGACTAGCATTTCAATTCAGACTCATGGTTCAGCCTTTCGGATTTGTCTGAAAGGCTGAAAAATACCTCCATCCTTTTCGGACTACATTTAACTTCGGACTCATGCTTCAGCCTTTCGGATTTGTCTGAAAGGCTGAGAAAAATTAAATCGCATTCGGACCAAAGAGCCGAGTTTCAGACTTGTCTGGTTAGGTGAATGTGTATTCGGACTTATAAACTTCGGACTCATGCTTCAGCCTTTCGGATTTGTCTGAAAGGCTGAGAAAAATTATTTCGCATTCGGACCGAAGAGCCGAGTTTCGGACTTATAAATTTCGGACATTATTTCAGCCTTTCGGATTTGTCTGAAAGGCTGAAGTGTGAGTTCGGACTCGGCCCTTTCGGACTTTTGACACTTTCGGACAGGGGTCTCCCCCAATTAGTCCGAAAGAGCGAGGTTCTACTGTAGGCCTAATAATTCCGGTATTATTCCCACTATGCAACATTGACTCCTTGGTATTTTTCACAGGCTCAGGCGAGCTGCTGCTTTACCACAGAAGAATCTTTTCAACGATTAGAACGATCTCTTCCGGCCAAGTGATAACCACGAGAGGAGCCGAACAGTGTTCCAGGTTGGGAACTGTGGTGGACCTTGCCGTCCTCTCACCTGTTGTTCCCCTCGCTCGGCTAAAAACCCTATATTTTTAGGCGAGTTCATTTTACAAAACACTAAACGTTTCCGGTTCACCGGCTAAGTGACTAAGTCACTAATCATATTTTTGTTAATAACCATGACCCAAAAACCATTTATACCCTCGGTCGCATGCAAACAATTGTTATTATCTGTGTGGGGTTCGGTAAAGTCTTACATTTCAGGTACTTTAAACAAAATCTCCAGGTATTATGGATGTAAAGTATGTAAGCTTTTTAGAAATATTTTTTTCTAGAACCCCTAGCTCTTCCCCATCTCCTGACAAGAAAATATCTGGATCTAGCAGGAAAAGACATAGGTCGGCCAGCTCAGTCTTCCAGTAAATAAACAGAAGAAAGTGAGCAAATCTCAAACTAAAAGGCGACCTTCTAAGTACCAAACTTCCCCGACTCGACTCGCAGTCATGATTTCAAAATCCTGCATTCTATACCACATATCCCCAGAGTTTTGACATTGTCTAATGTGGTCAGTCACCCAGCTAACCCTGTTACATCAAAAAACATAAATTACCTGTCTCATCTACTTCCTTGACTGATCCAAGTTCTGAGGGTGTCAGTCCCCCTCCACTTTCCCTAGTACAGTTAGCTGATACTATTGAACAGCAATTTGAATAAACCCAGTTGCTTGCTCCACCCACATTAATTCACCCTAAACTGATTCAGGTGAATATTGAAGCTGAAGTACATAAACCCATACACTAATCACCTGTTCAGCCTTCTACGGACTTACCTGTTCGTTTAGATCCTTCTCTGGCAGCTCCAGACATTTTGATTACAGTACGGTTGGGGCAATACGGAAGAAAGTACTTACTAAGGATATCCCAGAACCTTTTGTCATAAGCAATGCTATGGTAGGGTGTTATGATTTGGAAACCAATAACCATACTGAGGAAGGTTGGAGTGAGAATGAGTACCGTAAAGTGGGGTTACTTCGGACTTGGGTCATAACTTCGGACATCGATGATAATAAGTAATTAGACATAGTCATTATATAATGGAAACGCTTTTTATTAGTTTTTTTTGTGGGGTCCGTTTAGAGAAATGGCAAAGGAAGAGCGTGTAAAAGTCCTAAGGAACTGACATGAGTACACTAAACAAATATTATATATGTGACAAAAATATGTACATTTTTCGCTACCCTGCCAAACTTCTATCACCCTGAAGAAATTTGTTTGTATGAATGATGTTGTGACTGATATAATTTTGTAGTAACATTACCAGAGACAACATCCACCAAAGGAAATTTGTTACACTTGTATAACGCTCTAGCTAGAACACTATCATTTAACCTATTGTGTTTTTTTTAAACATGGTAACTTCGGACATGGAACAAAACAATCGTTTATTATTTGCCCTATAAAAATCATTCATAATACTTGTCCATCATTAACATGGTGGTAAAAGATCAAATAATCATTCTCTGAGTCCAAAAACCCATAAAAATATGCTAATATGCTAACCGATTTATGTATTTCGGATAATTCTGGATATATAATATATATAAATTAGGAGAGGCATATATCTTGTCCAATTTTTTGTTTATCTGCCGAAAGAAACACCAACAAATACGTTATACTGTACCTATAAAAATGCTCAAATTCATAAATGTGTATATGCAGTGATATAGTATACATACCTATATATTTTCACTAGGCCTACTTAATTTTCGAGTTATTGATTTGACAGCATTGGTTATTTTTCCTGCTCAATATTTTCTAAGAGTGAGCTCAATGCCTAACGAGAACAGATCCAAACAGAATATATGTTAAACATCATATATAACTCCCTCCTATACTGATTATACAGGCCTAAAAGTATTGACTGTGCATTTTCCACTATAACATCGGACAGGAATAAGCAGCAATAATAAAATATTCATATAAAATAGTAGGAGCCGAAAAATGAATGAAATAAGACCACGAACGTACGTCCGAAGTTCTCCTCCGTTTGTCCGGAGTTATCCCAGCTTTCTTGGCAATCATTTTCCATAAGAAATCACCGTATGTCCGAAGTTACCCATACATGTCCGAAGTTATCAACTTTTCAAGCAAACTTCGGACATCATTTAGGATAAGGATAGCTCTCTTATTATGGGGGATAATTTTAGGAGGCTTCCTGGATTACGGCGCACTATCACCATACATCACTTGACCTAGTTAAATCTCTATAATGTGTTTACACTCAGGAGAAATTGTTAAAAAACATCGAAAAATTTCCGAAATTAACCCATTTTACGGTACCATGATTCTCCATTAGAACAAAGTGAAGAAGAGTTTCCTGATATAGTCCCTACTCAGAGCCTGCCTGGTGGCTTGTTTGGTGAACTTCAGGTATTTTCTTAAATCACAGCAAAATTGAACAGAAATTTACATCTTTAGATAAGGCTATCCGAGATCTCCAAAGTAGGTCTCTTGCTCCACCAATGTTATAACATGCCATACCAGACACAGTTCCACTGTCTCATTTACCTGTCCAGCCTAAACAACCTGCTCATGAAATGTTCAAGAAGCCTTCCCCTCTACTAATTGGTGAATCTCGATACTGGAAACAATTACCAGGGTAGCACCTACTAATGCTGACATAGGTCATTCAGACTTGGTGCCAATACCAAATGAGTGGATTATTAAAATGGACGAGCTTAGGTATCTACATACAAAAAGATGCACAAGGCCGATTGCTGGACGTAATCATAAAACCCTTCCCATCTCTGTTGGATGCTAAGTACTTTACTTACACACAAGACACCCACAGTGCCTTCAGGTAAGCGCTTCAAACCATGGTCTGATGTGAATAAGGCGGATGGACATAATGCCATTAAATCTCTCTAATCTCTCAAAGTCCGTAGGTTGCACCACAAAAAAAAATTGAGAACAAAACTCCTATTTTGGAGGTACCCACACTAAGTTATGGTCCATGGGCAACTGAGGCAGAGAAATTGGCCTTGTCTTGGGGTGATGCCCCCCCCCCCCCCCCCATAAACTCCCATTGGAGGATCACAAATTTGCCACTATGTAGGCCTATATTTATTAGTGGCCCCTCCATCATTGATGATTATGCCTATTACATAAGGCACCCTCTTCAAACACTCATTTACCGTAGTTTGAATCTACCGCTCAGAGCATAACAAATTTGAGGAGCCTTCATCATGAGCGCACGCAACCTCACTCATGGTTCGTCATTATGAAATTGGGTACTCACTACGAAAAAACTTCGTAAAAAATAACAAATAAAAAGAAAATAAGAATAACTATTCATAAGCTTTCCATAACTTCGTGGATGTACTTGTGTGGATCTTTGACCAGACGCTAACTTCAGGCGTCATTCTTCCTTCTCTGCTCTGCGCTCAACCTGCCCTGACGTGTCTCCCCACGCTCCGCTCGTTCCGCATTTGCTGCGTCCCTAGTGAGTTTTTTCTCATTTGTTTACTCTGGGATGTATCGAGTAAGGTTAGGATATGCGTAGCAGGAGTGTCATAGGCGGGCTGCCCGCAGGTCAGTGTATTTTGGGTCGTGTGTTTGGGACGCCTATTTCGGGCGTACCCTCGTGGTCCCGGGGTGGACGCGTGTAACGTTTTCGCGATTTAGCTAGCCTAGTTATTTTGTTGGCTTTAACTACGCGTGATTAGGCTTCTTTTTATCTTTCTGATGAAGTTGCCTTATTGGTTTGTTTTCTGACGTTCCTAGCGTATTTTTCTTCACTTAGTGAAGGTTTTTCTAGGTCCACGTGTCAGTGCTTCCCTCTCCCGGGTATATTTCTTCGAGGTGTGTTGGCTGCTGTTCCTGTTGTGATAATATTCAGTGCTTTTTGTTTTATTACCACATGTTTAAGCGATACTCCGTCTGCTTAGGCCTAGCCAGCCTCTCGTAGCTTTTTTACATGTACAAGTGTTATTGATTTATTGTATAAATATGTACTGTACTACTGTGTCATGTGTGTTCTGGATAAGCTTATTCCAGGCACTATTTGTGCACCGCCGATTGCTTCTGGTTGGTGTGGGTTTTCTCGATTACTCCGTGAAAACCCGGCTGGTTCTCAGATTGCGTCTGGTGGGTGTGGGTTGTCTTTTCCGGCGGGTTTTCTCGATTGCACAAAGAAAATCCGGTTGGTTGCCGAGTTTTTATCACGCGTGGTAAAAAATAGGCTAGTTTCCCCCGGCACGTGGTGGCTTGAGGGCTCTCCAGAACTGCGTCTCTGTAGTGGGGCCTGTATTCAGGCTTACTATGTGTTTCCCGGCAGAAGGGCGTTACCCGGTTCAACTAGGGGTTCATGCGGACACCTGTTGACGATAGTTTTTCCCGGTTTTGCAAAGCCGTTGAAGAACTGGGCTGTGTTGTTTTAAGTAGTCTTTCCACCCCGGCGATCTTTTGCAAAGAAGTGGGGATAGGAACAATTGGGGTTAACTTTTTCTATTATTTTTCACCCGGCGGTTGAACCTCGGGAGGGTGGGAATCACGGATTTGCAAATTCGGTGGAATTAGCCTAACAATTGCGGGATACATTGAGGTATCAAGACATTCAACTCACGGCGATCTAATGATTAAGATGGGCTTAACCTGGCTAACTGCGTTATAATAAGGAGGCCGGCGTCTTATTATGGGTTCCCGGTGAACGTTATATCACAGGGAAGACTGCGTCACTTATAAAGAACTGCTCATCTTTATATCATGTCTGAGGATATTCTTAAATCTTTTGGACACGTAAAGTTATTTACAAATCTTTACATACGAACCTACAGGGTAACGAGAGGTAATGGTGGGGGTATTACGTCTCGTTGCCCGGCGGTTCATTAACACTTGTGTTAATAATAATAATAATAATAATAAGCATGTTACTTATTTCTCATAAGCGCCAATTTTTCCGAAGAATTCACTAGCGCTCGGAAAGAGAAAGAAAAAAGAACAAAATCAATGCATCAAAAGAAGGCTTATATACAACACACATTTAACAATCACTAGCAGTGGCAAAATAGCCTAAACTCTATAGCCATCTGTCATGACATCTCTCTCAAGATCATAGCTTCTCTCAAAGAGAAAAGTCTTAAGTTGTCTCTTGAAGCATTCAACAGAACTCAGTTGTCTCATGGACAGCGGCAACCTGTTATACAACCTCGGAGCCATGTAGGAGAATGACCTCTCAAAGAAAGAAGACTGCTGGAAAGCCCTTGGTTCATAAAGACGAAAAGGGTCATTGTCATGACGCATGTTAGAACATTATGGGGTAACCTTATGAGCATTAATTCCTGGAAATTTTCTTTTTTCCAGGGCGGAGTTCCGGCGGGTCCACAGAGGACCAAGTGAGGCCCGGGGGGAGTTAGCTTTTAACCAGTCTCTGCCATGGCTGCTCTAGCCCCTGTTTTTGCTCTTTGTTCAACCCCTTCATGTTCCGGAATCCCTATTTTTGCGCACACTCTGTGCATTCGTTGTGTTAAATGCTTAGACCAATCACGGGGTTTGTGGGTCACAAAGAATTGTACCTTTTGTAGTCAGCTGGGTGTTAAAGTATTACAGCATGACAATCTGGCCGCGGCGGTTGCATTACGCGAGGTCAGACAGCTTCTTACTAATTATGCAACTGCAGTGGCTCATAAAGCATTGCAGTGCGATAACGTAGTTCTGTGGGACAGGTTTGATGGTTCAGTACCCCCCAATTAAACGTCCTTCTTCCCGAAGTAAAGTCACTAAGCCGGCAGAGGCTGGGCTGGTTAAAGAGCTCCTTGCCTCCCTCGGCACATCTAAGAGACCGCGAGAGCCGTCTCCCCCGGCGACAACTTCGGAATCAAGAGCTAGGTCCAGGTCACGGTCTCCTCTCAGAAAGCAGACACATAGTCACTCGACTTCACCTTCGCGGAAGAAGAGCAAGACAGATAAGACCAAGGATAGTTCTAGTGATACATCTAAGTCGAGGCGGAGTCACAAGTCTTCTAAAAAAGAGTCTCATGAACGAAAGTCCTCCCGGCGTTTGCCGGAGCCTCGAACCTCGCTTTCTGCCCCTACTCCCGACATGTCTCAAGTCCAATCTGACAGGTCGGAAGTGGAGTCAGAGACTGTGGTCGGGGATATTCCGGCGGACATAGTGTCCCCCAATAATAATATTCTCACTTTAGATTTAGAGGGTTCTCCCGGCAGTGATACCCCGCGAGAGGGCTCGAGTGAGGGCTCAGTCATTGGGGTGGGGCCTGGCTCACAAGTAAGTTCCGACCAAGGCCGGGGAGTTTGGAGGTACTCCCAGCCATGGCGGGACAGCTCTCTGCCTTCTCAGGCTACTCAGGTAGAGGCTGAAGTCCACCGGGATGCGGAGACACCGTCTTCCATCCCTGACTTAACATGGCAAGGGGCCCCCGCCTCGGCGGAATCCTCTCAGGAGGGACCGGAGGCGGGGGATGATGGGTCTATTATTTCTGAGGTGGGTAATGAAGATAACTCTCAGAATAGGGATATTTCACCTAATAGTTCTTCATCTGCTCATTTTGTCACAGCGGATGAGATTGATGGGTTATTAGCGAGTGCTTTAACTAAGTTTTTTGGCCAGCAACCGGAGCCTCCTATGGTTGGTCTGGGAGCTCCCACGCCAACATCGACTGTCCGACCTCTGGCTACTTCTGTGACTTTGACACAAACTCCGCTCACTCCCCTTGTATCACCTACTATTGTTACTAGGCCAACTTCGGCGGCACTAACTACTTCCAATGTGCGAGTAGTAGCAGACGTATATCCTCCCCCATTAGACAAAGCCCCGGTCAGAAAAGGGGCTATGCCTCTCTTATACGGGCCAGACGATTCGTGGGTATCACTGGTACCAACAAAGCCAGAGGCTGCACAGGCCACTATGTCAGGGGAGCTTCCGGTACCACGAGAGTGGGTAATCCAAGGAAATAAATCTAGGAAGTCAAGGGCTCTTGATATGCTGGGAAATGTACTTGATGTTAGTATTAAGGCCATCCCCAACTATTATACTCATGACTATTTTGTATATTCTTCTACACCTGCCCTACCCCCTGCGTCAGCTTCAAAACTGTTTTCGGACTGGACAAAACATGATGGGTTCAATGATATCAAAGCGCTGTCAGCTCTAACCCCTGAGTTGGGATTAAAGACATTTACTGACTCAGCCGCGAATCCAGTTTTGAAGGTGGAGCAATTGGGTTCGGGACCTTGGGTGGACTGGGAAGTCGAGGCGCAAAACTTTGCAACCATATTCACTTCTAAAGCTTCACACCAAATTCCACAAGAGAGCCATTCTTGGTTCTCTCTCCCAGTATACTCTGCCGGCGGAGTTCCCTCTGCTCTCTTTGCCTTTTTAGCTGCCCCTAAAATTAATCTATGCGAGCTTAAAGATCCGTTCTCTACACCTTCCACTGCTCACCTAGACCGGGAGTTTAGGCTACGAGGTAAGGCGCACAGACTATTTTCTCAGTATATTGTTACGCAACAAGTAGCCAAATCTATGCTAAGATCTACTCAGGCTATAGCGGACACAGAAGTTCGAAAGGCAATCGAACTATCTAGACGCTTACTTCTCCAAACTTCTATTCAGTCACTAGGAGATATACGCACGGCCTTGTTAGAGGCGGTGCGGGCAAGACAAGATCTAAGGATGTCTCTAGTCCGAAAGCTCCCGGATAGGATTGCTAATTAAGTAGTAATGTCCCCGGAGGTGTGGAGGACGGTGTTTAACATGGCTCAGGCCTTGAAGCACAGTCCCGCCCCTTCTCAGAAACCTGCTTTCACTTTTACCAAGCCCAAACCAGTCGCTAAAGCTCAGTCTGGTGGGGCGAAATCCTTTCATTTGCCTAAATCCTCTTCCACCCAAGGTCAGTACAGATACAAGCAAGGAAAGTCTTCAGGTACCCATAAAGGACAGAGGTATCAAAGGCCGGGTCAGGGCCAGTCTCCAGCCAAACCCGGCCAGTCGTCTAAACTTCCACCAACACCACCACCAAAAAACTAAGGTCTCCCTCACTCCCAGGGCCGACCTCCCGGCAAGTGGATCAGGGGGTAGTCCAGCCGGCGAACCCTTGTCTGCTAACTGGGTCGTTCCGGGCGAATCATCGCGCATGGCCTTTAAACACATGGGCGAGGATGGTGGCACGCAAAGGCACACCTGGCAGTGGCTCCGGCGACCTCGCTTACATCAGCCGACAAAGGCAAATTTTGTTTCATTAGAGGTGGAGTCACTGATCCAAGAGATGGTGGCCAAGAATGTTATCATCCCGGTCCCCCAAAATTACCCAGTTTTTACATCCAAACTTTTTCTGGTACCCAAAAGGGACAGTGTTCAGATGAGGCCGGTCGTAGACCTGTCTTATCTGAACCTCCATATTCACAACGTATCCTTCCGGATGCTGACAGTGAACCAGATCAGGCTAACACTTCCGCCGGAAGGGTGGATGTGTTCTTTAGACCTGACGGACGCGTATTGGCACGTCCCGGTAAACAAACGGTTTCAACGTTTTCTAGCGTTAAGAATCATGCATCAGACTTATGTCTTTCAGAGGATGCCGTTCGGTTTAAACCTAGCACCTCGCATATTCACGAAATTAGTCCGGCAAGCCCTAATGCCCTTGTTGCAACAAGGGATCAGGATTTTGTGGTATCTAGACGACTGGCTGGTGGTGGCGGAGACGGAACAATTATGCATAAGTCATGTCAACATAACATTAACTCATGTAAAAACTCTAAGATTCAAGGTAAACCTGGTAAAGTCAAACCTTGTTCCCTCACGAGTGGTTCAGTGAATAGGGCTAGTCTGGGACACAGCTGCTCTCACTCTGAGTCAGAGTGTGGACAATCGGAACAGGTTTCGCAAGAAACTGTTTCTGTTTCTTCACAGTCTGACTACGACACGGAGAGTCTGGGAATCTCTGGTCGGCTCTCTCAACTGGATCCAACTAACTGTAAAGTTGGGCCGGTTGAAAGTCAAACGTTTAATTTTGGAGGGCAACAAATTTTGTCCACTACTACCGGCAGAAACATTATGGCCCATCCCAAAATTAATACACACCTTACTAGCGGTCTGGGTGAAGAGGGAAACACTGCACTCAGTCATGTCTTGGACCTCTCCTCCGCCGACGGTATGGGTGGACACGGATGCGTCAGGCACGATAGGTTGGGGCTTTCAGTCAAACCAAGGGCACCAGGGTCAAGGGCTCTGGTCCCACTCAGAATCCTCCCACATAAATGTCAAAGAGTTACTAGTCCCCTTGTATTTCCTTCAGGCTCACGGCTTTTCTTTGCAGGGCAAATCGGTGGCCTTCAGGATGGACAATCTGAATGCGGTTCACTGCGTTCAGAAACAGGGGTCAACGCAATCTCGGAGGTTGCTAAACGTGTCAGAAAAGATTTTTGTACTAGCCGACAAGCTGGACATTCAGCTTCACGCTTCTTATCTCCCCGGCGTAGCGAACGTCTGGGCAGACTCTCTGTCTCGGAGACAGAGCACAACAGTAGAATGGGCGCTCAAGCAACACATTTTCGACCTAATGATTGCGAAGCCTTACCATCCACAAGTGGATCTATTTGCGTCCGAGGAGACTCACAAACTCCCGCTGTATTTACCTAATTGTATTTACCTAATTGTAGTTTACAGGAGTTGAGCTAAGCTCGTGTTGTCCCGTCTCTCAGTCTACTTTTTATCCAATTTTTTCTTGAAAATATGGATGTTCCTTGCCCCTACCACCTCCTCCTCCAGCCCATTCCATTTGTCAATACATCTATAGGGGAAGCTAAACTTCCTGATATCATTCTTGCAGGTAGGTCTTTTTACTTTGTAGCTGTGGCCTCTAGTTATTCCTGTATCCATAATTAACATATCCTCCCTATCCAGCCTCTCCAGCCCCCGGGTGCATTTGTACATCATTATCATGTCTCCCCTCTCTCTCCTCTCTCTCCTCTCTTTTAAACTTGGTAGATTTAATTTGTACCTAACCCGCCGGACAACCACGCCGGCGGGAGGGCCCGACGCACTGTTGACAGACTGGAACATGTGGAGTTCCATTTATCTGTTTCCGCCGCCAGACGCTTCTCTAATGTGCCAAGTAGTAAACAAACTACTGTACAGGCTTATCGGGGCGTCGTCTCATTAATCGCGCCCCTGTGGCCGGCGCAGGTGTGGTACCAGCAATTAAATACGTGGTGCCCGAACCCGGTGTCGCTCCCGGTCGGGTATTTCCACTTAGACACAATTGGCAACCTAGAGACCTCGCTGACTTTTGCATTATGGACATTCAGGAGGCCAAATGGCTAGCTCCGTATGGTAGAACCGTGACCGATAAATTCATGAATCAATACACACAATCTACTAAGAGACAGTATCATTCGCATTGGCAGTCTTTTACTTCTTGGATACTCAGAACAGACCAATCCGTGCCGTCGGTAGCTTTGATTTTTAATTATTTAAACTATCTGTTTGAGCAGAAACAGCTATCAGTAGTAACGTTAAAGAATCACTTAACAGCAATTAGGGTGCCATTCCTGGACCTTACGGGTCTAACCATACCACTAGCGGAGGAAACAGACTTCATGAGGGCATGTTTTAAGCTCTGCCCACCTCCCCGTCAGCTCATGCCTACCTGGTCTCTGGACAAAGCGTTGTCATTACTTCATTCCCGGCGGTACCAAAATACTGCAGATTTTGACTTACTTTTAAAAAGGGCAGTATTCCTTATGGCTTTAGCTACCGGGAACAGGGTGTCTGAGCTGGCGGCGATGAGCAACACACCTAATTGCATCAGGTTTGGTAGGCTCAATGATTGTATTCATATTGCTCCTTACCCAGGGTTCATCGCCAAGAATGAGCACAGTGATCACGTGTTTTCAGAGTTCACAGTGCCGGCATTGAAAAGGGGAAAGGTGCACCATAATTTATGTCCAGTGCAAGCACTTACCAAATATTTAACCCTTCCTGCCCGGTTGTCATTTTAAAATGACACCACGAAATAAGGGCAGGTGCCCGGGTGTCCTTTCAGGATTTTTAAGCTTGAAAGCCTATTCAGCTTGGTCTGAACGCCGTGCGTCCGACGCATGTAAACAAAGCCGATCGTTGCGTCACCGCACCTCCGAAAACAAGAAGGAGAAGACTCGTTTGTTATTGTATGTCTGTATGTCGTTGTTTCAGTAGTGAAAAGATCGTCGTATTGCTAACATCGCCTGAAAATGCTCTCCACTGAAATCGTCATCACAACTGAACCAGTTGACTTATAGAGCTCTACTCAATGCCAGTCTACAGAATGGAAACTGCACTACATTTATAGATGCATGGGAAATTTCTAGCAGTTAAAATTAACTAAAATACTAGGCCTAGGCCTAGACGTTTTTCGGCCAGATCGCCCGGGTAGCCCACCCTGTCCTTTGGAGATACAGCCCGGGCCAGGAGGGTTAAAGGTCGTACCTAGAAATCAACAAGGTGCTTTATGGGTATCTAGTACGGATAAACGCGTTATGAAGCGTAAACTAGCTTCTCTCTTAGTTAACGTCATTCAGGAAAGTAATCCCGGCGTTGTGGGTAGAGCTCACGATTTACGCAAATGGGCGACCTCTTTAAGTTTCCTTAAGAATTTTTCTGTTGAGGACATAGCAGCCACGCACCTCTGGTCCTCTAATCATACTTTTTTGACTCGATACCTTTCAGTAGCTTTGGACAAGCCTTCCATGCCATGTATAGCTTTACGACAGAGGGTCTAGGTGGCCTCTGGGTCACTTATTATTTAGATGAAGAAAAGAGGGGGGGGGGGGGTGCAGTCAGTGTAACATAGGACACCCTAGACCCCGCCGGAGGACGTGTGCGAAGCTTACGAGCTGTGATACAGGGTGTAGGTGCTGTAATTTTAAAGAATTTTCTGTAGTATTCATTACAGGAAATTGTGCTAACGTCCAATCATAGTTCAAAGACAATGCTTGTTGTAAATAGTTTTGGCTGTGAAGCAATATAATTTTAAGTAAATCTTAGTAGTTGCGGCCGCAGCTGGTATGTGTAATGTAAGTACCTCTTTACGGTATATTTTTTCAAATTATATCCAAGAGTTAATAGGGTTTATATGTGCACATGTAAACTTTGATGTTTTTTTGTTTTTCACCACTTACTTTAAGTGGGGTGCCTTCTTAACTACCAGCTCTGTGTAGTGTCTCGGAGTTAACTCCTTTTTGTCCAAGCAGGCTTCTTCGAAACACGCTCCTGCTTGTCACCTTTTTGTATATTTTTATGCTGTATATTTATTAGTGGCCCCTCCATCATTGACGAACATGCCTATTACATAAGGCATCCTCTTCAAACACTAATCCGCCGTAGTTTTGAATCTACCGCGCAGAGCATTTAAAAAC
Source organism: Paralithodes platypus (assembly GCA_032716605.1). Taxonomy (NCBI): domain Eukaryota; kingdom Metazoa; phylum Arthropoda; class Malacostraca; order Decapoda; family Lithodidae; genus Paralithodes; species Paralithodes platypus. Next base: position 10,675,436 of record CM064499.1, on the reverse strand, counting down.
TGAGGAGCCTTCATGATGAGCGCACGCGACCTCACTCATGGCTTCAGTCATTATGAATTGGGTTCTCACTACGAAAAAACTTCGTAAAAAATAAAAACAAAAAGAAAATAAGAATAACTATCTAATAAGCTTTCCATCATATCGTGGATGTACTTGTGTGGATCTCTGACCAGACGCTGATTCAGGCGTCATTCCTCCTTCTCTGCTCTGCGCTCAGCCTGCCCGGACGTGCCTCCCCACGCTCCGCTAGTTCCGCATTCGTTGCGTCCCTAGTGAGTTTTTTCTCATTTGTTTACTCCAGGATGTATCGAGTAAGGTTAGGATAGGCGTAGCAGGAGTGTCCTGGGCTGTTTGTTTTTTTTTTTTTTTTTTTTTTTTTTTTTTTTTTTTTTTTTTTTCTAACTACTCCCTCTCGGGCATAGGCTGAGAGCCTGTACATTCCACCGCTCAACACGGTGAAGCCCGTGAGGTCTTGTTCCAGTCTGGGGAGTGAGACATGTGAAGTATCCATCATGGCTCGAAGCAGCTCCATCTCTGAAGCGGCTGGTTGCTTCGCTCAAGTGCTTCACCGTCTCACCCTCCAGACTCAGACCCTCACTCTCAGAACGCCACCTATTGAGCAGTGAACTCACTAGGCATTGTCCCCCTGTAACATATTTTGAATATGGGAATATTCATACAGTGTTATTTAATCAGGGAACAATGAGGGTTGAGGGAAGGTTGCCCGCAGTGCAGTGTATTTTGGGTCGAGTGTATGGGGCATCTATTTCGGATGTACCCTCGTGGTCCCGTTGTGGACATGTGAACTTTTTCACAGTTGAGTTAGTTTGTGATGCAGGCGGCTTTCACTACGCGTTATTTATTGCTGCCTTTTATCTTTCTGATGAGGTAAGCTTTGTTTTCTGACGTTCCCAGCGTATTTTTCTTCACTTGGTGAAGTTTTTTCTGGGTCCCGAGTCAGTCTTCCCTTTGTCGGAAGTATTTGCTACGGTGGTGTGTTGGCGGTGGTTCCTGTTGTGATATTTCCAGTGTTTGTGTATATTTCAACATTTATTATGCCGTCTACCTAGGCCTAGCCAGCCGCTCGTAGCTTTGCCACATGTACTAGTGTTATTGTTTATTATTTATAAATATGCCCTACTGTGTCATGTGTATCCGGGTTTTAGTTGTGTATTGGCTAATTCCACGGACTATAATTGTTTCCTGGTTTAGTTGTGTATTGGCTAATTCCACGGATTATTGAGTGACCTTGGGTTAGTCGTGCGTGGCTCTCCTCGTGTCTCTTGTTTGTTCAGATGGTGTCTGTTCAGGGTGGGTTTCCTTCCGGCGGGTTTTTTCTCGGTTTCACCATGAAAAAATCCCGGCCAAGAGCCGTGTTGGGCCACACGTGGTTGTTAACACTGGCTTGTTTCCCCGGCGTTGGGGTGTCTGTGGCTCTCCAGGACTGCGTCTCTGTGGGTGCCTGGTTTCAGGCCTCCTTTGATTCCCGGCGGGATGGCTGTACCCATCTATAAAACGTTGTTCATGCGGACATACGTTATATAGTTTTTCTACCCCGTTTTACAAAAACCACATGAAAAACCTAGCTGTTGTTTTAGGCTTTCCTCCCCGGCGATCTTTTACAAAGAAGTGGGGACAGGAACTTATGGGGTTAACGTTTGGACATCTCACCCGGCGGGTGTACCTGGGTAGGGTGGGATGAACGACTTATGTCTTTCAGTTAGTTAACCAATCCATTTTAAGTGATACTATGTGTATCGCCGCCTTTACACTTACGGCGATTGAAGGTTCAATTAGGTTAATATCGATTCTTCACACCCGGTGGGTGCTCCTAGGTGGAGGAACTAAGGAATTTACAAAATTCGATTTCGATTTAACCACTTAATTTAGTGATACAATTAGGTATCGCCGCCTTCAAACTTACGGCGATCTTTTGTGACAATTCGTTAGACATCAGATCTCGTATCATCCTGCCCTGTGCTATTCTACTAAAATATTTCAAGGGCCGGCGTCTTTATGGGGGGTTGCTTTGTTACAAAATTGAATCTTGAGACAGTCACCACCACCAAGAGACTATAAGCGCCATGCTGGACCGTTATATTATATCAGAGGGTATTCTTCACTTTCTTTAACAAAAGATTTGTTTAGATATTCTGAACCCCGCCGCGTAGCGAGCTGTGTTCGTTGTGTCATTACATCTCGTTACCCGGCGGGTTATTAACACTTGTGTGCGAACATGTTGGGTTAACCTTATGAGCATTAATTCCTGGAAATTTTCTTTTTTTCCAGAGCTGAGCTCCGGCGGACCAATACAGACCCGGCGGTAGTTTTCTCCCACCAGTCTCTGTCATGGCTACCGTGGCCCCAGTTTTTGCTTTGTGCACTACCGTAAAGTGGGGTAACTTCGGACTTGGGTCATAACTTCGGACATCGGCGATAATAAGTAATTAGACATAATTATATAATGGAAAATATATATATATTTTTTTTTGTGGGGTCCGTTTAGAGAAATGGCAAAGGAAGAGCATGTAAAAGTCCTAGGGAACTGACATGAGTATATGTACGCGAAAAAAATATTATATATGTGACGAAAATATGTACATTTTTCGCTACCCTGCCAAACTTCTATCACCCTGAAGAAATTTGTTTGTACGAATGATGTTGTAACTGATATAATTTTGTAGTAACATTACCAGAGACAACATCCACCAAAGGAAATTTGTTACACTTGTATAACGCTCTAGCTAGAACAGTATCATTTAACCGATTGTGTTTTAAAAAAAAAACATCGTAACTTCGGACATGGAACAAAACAATCGTTTGTTATTATTTGCCCTATGAAAATCATTCATAATACTTGTACATGTACATCATTAACATGGTGGTAAAAGATCAAATCATCATTCTCTGAGTCCAAAAACCCATAAAAATATGATACTATGCTAACCGATTTATGTATTTCGGATAATTCTGGATATATAATATACTGGTATATAAATTAGGAGAAAAAAAAAAATTTATCTGCCGAAAGAAACACCAACAAATACGTTATACCTATAAAAATGCTCAAATTCATAAAAGTGTATATGCAGTGATATATTATACATACCTATATATTTTCACTAGGCCTAGTTAATTTTCGAGTTATTGATTTAACAGCATTGGTTATTTTTCCTGCTCAATATTTTCTAGGAGTGAGCTCGATGCCTAACGAGAACAGATCCAAACAGAATATATGTTAAACATCGTATATATCCCCTCCTATACTGATTATACAGGCCTAAAAGTATTGACCCATTTGACTGTGCATTTTCCACTATAACATCGGACAAGAATAAGCAGCAATAATAAATATTCATATAAATAGTAGGAGCCGAAAAATGAATGAAATAAGGCCACGAACGTAGGTCCAAAGATCTCCTCCGTTCGTCCGAAGTTATCTCAGCTTTCTTGGCAACCATTTTCCATAAAAAATCACCTATGTCCGAAGTTAGCCATACAGGTCCGAAGTTATCAACTTTTCAAGCAAACTTCGGACATCATTTAGGATAAGGATAGCTCTCTTCTTATGGGGGATAATTTTAGGAGGCTTCCTGGATTACGGTGCACTATCACCATACATCACTTGACCTAGTTAAATCTCTATAATGTGTTTACACTCAGGAGAAATTGTTAAAAAACATCGAAAAATGTCTGAAGTTACAGCATTTTACGGTACCCCTGCTTGTGCTGGTATCCCTATTTTTGCGCATACCCTTTGCATAAGGTGTGTTAAATGTCTAGACCGTTCAAGGGGTCTCTGGGTTATGCGTAATTGTTCTTTTTGCTCCCAATTAGCTGTAAAGGTCCTTTGTGATAATGATAAGACCGCGGCGGTAGCGTTGAGAGAGGTCAGGCAACAGATGTCAGCCTACACTACCATTGTTGCGCATAAATCACTTCAATGTGACAACGTCCCACTTTGGGATAGATTGCTCTCCGAACACCCTCCCCCTAAACGTTCCTCTAGAGTCACGAGTATTAAGCCGGCGGAGACTGGTCAGGGTTCTGTATCTTCTGCTGCTATACCTAAACGCCCAAGAGAGCCTACACCCCCGGTATCCGCCTCCTCGTCTCGGGCGAGATCTCGGTTTAGACACCAGTCATCTAGTCGTGCCTCTTCACCGGCGAGTAAGAAGAGTAGGACGGAAGGTTCCACCAGTGGTCACGGCGAGGAATCCTCCAGATCTAAGAATAGTTCGCGGTCACACCGTAGCCATAAATCCTCCAAAAAGGATTCACATAAACGGAAGTCCTCTCGACATTCACCAACTTCTAGTGCATCTCATCGTACCTCTACCCCAGACAGAGTTTGTGTTAAGGCCCAAGAGTCCAGTGCAGCGCCTGTCCCAAAAGAGGATTTGCCACTTAATATTTTAACCCTGGAATTGGAAAGTTCAGGGGGTTCAGTAATTGAGAATGTTTCAGACTCTCAAGAGAGCGTAGGCCAGGGCCTCGGTGTTTGGCGGTTTGCTCAACCAGGGTCTGACCACCCACGTCCGACTCAAACGAGTCACACAGTAGCCGATGTCCACAGGGACGCGGCGATCCCATCCTCTATCCCAGACTTATCTTGGCAACAAGGTACCCCTGCCTCGGCGGGGTCTTCTCAGGAGGATCAGGAGGAGAAAGACGAAGTTTCAATAATTTCGGAGATGGAAGGACAAGGGTCAGGCTCAGGCTTGGACGCCGCACAGGATACTAATGATTCACCTGTAAGTTCTTCATCAAACCAGTTTGTTACGGCACAAGAAATTAATGGGCTGCTTACTCATGCTTTATCTAAATTTTTTGGCCAACAACAGGAAAACCCCACAATGGACTTGGGGGCTCCCACGACAAGTTCTACGGTACGGCCTCTGATGACTTCGATTGATTTATCTAAGATCCCAAACCCTCCCACTCTGTTAACCTCAGGGATCACTAGGCCTGCTACGGCGGCATTGACAACTTCAAATGTCAGGGTCATAACGGATGTCAATCCACCCCCTCTAGACAAAGCGCCTCTTAGAAAGGTAGCTATGCCCTTACTTTATGGGCCAGACGAGTCATGGGTTCTTTTGAACCCCTCTAAACCAGAGCTTGCCCAACCTACCTTGTCAGGGGAACTCCCGGTACCGCGTGAGTGGGTCATCCAGGGCAATAAGTCAAAGAAATTAAGGGCCGTGGATACTTTGGGTAATGTTCTGGAAGTAAACATCAAGGCTATACCTAGTTAATATCACCAAGATTATTTTGTGTATGCTTCTAAGCCTGCTTTACCCCCTGCCTCAGCTTCAAAACTATTTTCAGACTGGTCTAAGCTGGATGGGTTTAATGATATTAAGACTGTCAGCTCTCACTCCTGAACTAGATTTACAGACCGTCACAGACGACGCAGCTAATCCAGTTTTGAAGGTGGGACAGTTGGGACCAGGACCTTGGGTAGATTGGGAGGTAGAGGCTCAAAACTTTGCAACCACTTTCACTTCTAAATCTTCCCACCAGATCCCTCAAGATACTCATTCATGGTTCTCCATGCCGGTGGGTTCTGCCGGCGGAGTCCCGTCAGCTTTGTTTTCATTTCTAGCTGCCCCTAAGATTAATCTTTGTGAGCTGAAGGACCCGTTCACTACCCCTACCCCTACTCACCTAGACAGAGAATTTAGGCTTCGGGAAAAAGCTTTTCGCCTGTTCTCACAGTACATAGTATCTCAGCAGGTGGCTAAGTCTTTACTACGGTCCACTCAGGCAATCGAAGATCGGTTGAGTTATCCCGGCGACTGATTCTTCAGTCGTCAATCCAATCCTTGGGTGACATACGCACCGCCTTGCTTGAGGCGGTACGAGCACGACAAGATCTTAGGATGTCGTTAGTTCGCAAGCTACCTGATCGCATTGCTAATCAGGTGGTTATGTCACCAGTGCTTACTCCCTCTTTAATGACCCCTGAAGTGTGGCGAACGGTGTTCAATATGGCACAGGCCGTTAAGCACAGTCCCACCCCTTCTAAGAAACCTGCATTTAACTTCCCCAAACCCAGGCCTACTACTAAAGCTCAGCCAGGGGGATCTAAACCTTTTCTTCCGCCTAAGTCCTCCCACTCCCCCCAGGGTCAGTACAGGCATAGACAGAGTAGGTTTTCAGGTCAGAGAGGACGCGGCCAGAATAAACCAGGTCAGGGCCAGTCTTCGGCCAACACCAGCCAGCCGGCAAAGCGTCCAGCACCACCAACCCCACCATCAAAAAACTAAAGTCTCTCTCACTCCCGGTGCCTACCTTAAGGCCGGAGGAACCGAGGGTAGTACAGCCGGCGAACCCTTGTCTGCTAACTGGGTCGTTCCGAACGTGTCACCAAGCATGGCCGTTAAACACTTGGGCACGGATGGTGGCACGCAAAGGCATCACTTGGCAGTGGCTCCGGCGACCTCGATTACGTCAGCCGACAACGGCGAATTTTGTTTCTTTAGAGGTGGAGTCACTAGCCCAGGAAATGATTGCCAAGAATGTCATCATCCCGGTCCCACCAAATTACCCTGTATTCACGTCCAAACTATTTTTGGTTCCCAAAAGGGACAGTGTTCAGATGAGGCCGGTCGTAGACCTGTCTTATCTGAATCTTCACATTCACAACGAATCTTTCAGAATGTTAACAGTACACCAAATCAGGCTAACACTTCCACCGGGAGGTTGGATGTGTTCACTAGACCTGACAGACGCCTATTGGCACGTATCGGTCAACAAAAGATTTCAAAGGTTTTTGGCCTTACGGATCAGGCACCAAAATTTTGTTTTTCAGAGGATGCCGTTCGGCTTGAACCTAGCACCTCGATTATTCACAAAACTAGTCCGGCAAGCCCTGATGCCATTGTTAAAACAGGGGATCAGAGTGTTGTGGTATCTAGACGACTGGCTGGTGGTGGCAGAGACACAACAATTATGCATAAAACATGTCAATATCATTTTAAATCATGTCAAAACTCTAGGCTTCAAGGTAAATCTGGTAAAGTCAAACCTTGTTCCCTCACGAGTAATTCAGTGGATAGGGCTGGTCTGGGACACCGCCGCTCTCACTCTGAGTCAGAGTGTGGACAATCGCAACAGGTTTCGCAGGAAACTGTTCAGGTTTCTTCACAGTCTGACTACGACGCGAAGGGTCTGGGAGTCTCTGGTCGGCTCTCTCAACTGGATTCAACTAACTGTCAAGTTGGGTCGGTTGAAAGTAAAACGATTAATATTGGAAGGCAACAAATATTTCCCGCTCTTACCGGCGGGAAAATGATGGCCCATCCCGAAATTAATCCACACCTTACTAGCGGTCTGGGCGAAGAGGGAAACATTGCACTCAATAATGTCATGGACCTCTCCTCCACCAACGGTATGGGTAGACACGGATGCGTCAGGCACAATAGGGTGGGGATTTCAGTCAAATCAGGGGCACCAGGGTCAGGGGCTTTGGTCCCACTTAGAAATCTCTCACATCAATATCAAAGAATTACTAGTCCCCTTGTATTTCCTTCAGGCTCACGGCCCGGCGTTACGGGGCAAGTCGGTGGCCTTCAGAATGGACAATCTGAATGCAGTCCACTGTATTCAGAAACAAGGGTCAACGAGGTCAAGGAAGTTGCTAAACGTGTCGGAAGAGATTTTTGTTCTAGCCAACAGTCTAGATATTTATCTTCACGCATCTTATCTCCCAGGTGTAGCGAACGTCTGGGCAGACGCTCTGTCCCGGAGACAGAGCACGACAGTAGAATGGGAGCTCAAGCAACCCATTTTCAACCTAATGATTGCAGAGCTCTCCCATCCACAAGTGGATCTTTTTGCGTCCGAGGAGACTCACAAACTCCCTCTATACCTCACCCGCCGGGCGAAAACGCCGGCAGGGGGGCCAGACGCCCTAGTGACAGACTGGAACAGATGGAGCTCCATCTATCTGTTTCCACCGCCAGATGCGTCACTAATGTGCCACGTAGTGAACAAACTACGAGATTATCGAGGCTTAGTCTCGCTAATCGCGCCCCTGTGGCCGGCGCAGTTGTGGTACCAGCAATTGAAAATGTGGTGCCCGGACCCGGTATCGCTCCCGGTCGGGTATTTCCACTTAGACACGATTGGCAACCTAGCGACCTCGCTGACTTTTGCATTATGGACATTCAGGAGGCCAAGTGGCTAGCACCATACGGTAGAGATGTGACCAATAAATTACTCAATCAATATACTCAGTCTACAAAACGACAGTATCAATCACATTGGCAAGCCTTTACTTCTTGGATCGTTAGAACAGAACAAACTGTACCCTCAGTGGCATTAGTTTTTAATTATTTGAATTATCTGTTTGAGCAGAAACGTTTATCTGTGGTAACATTAAAAAATCACTTAACTGCGATTAGAGTGCCCTTTTTAGACCTTACGGGTCTTTCCATACCGGTAGCGGAGGAAACAGGTTTTATGAGAGCATGTTTTAAACTCCGCCCACCTCCCCGTCAGCTCATGCCTACTTGGTCTCTGGACAAAGCTTTGTCTTTGCTTCACTCTCGTCTGTACCAAAATACTGCAGACTTTGCATTACTCTTAAAAAAGGCGGTTTTCCTTTTGGCTTTGGCCACCGGAAACAGAGTGTCTGAGCTGGCGGCGATGAGCAACACACCTAATTGTCTTAGGTTTGGTAGACTTAATGAATGTATTTCCATTGCACCCTCCCCAGGTTTTGTAGCCAAGAATGAGCATAGTGCACACGTGTTTTCTGAGTTCACGGTGCCGGCGTTAAAAAGGGGAAAGGTGCATCATAATCTATGTCCAGTGCAAGCTCTAACCAAATATTTGAGAGTAGCTCCTCGAAACCCCCAAGGTGCTTTATGGGTAGCAAGTACGGGTAAACGCTTACTTAAACGGCGATTAGCCTCTCTTCTGGTAGAAGTCATTAAAGAAAGTAATCCCGGCGTTGTGGGTCGGGCCCACGATTTACGCAAATGGGCAGCCTCTTTACGTTTCCTGAAAAAATTTTCAGTCGAAGATATCGCGTCCACGCAGTTGTGGGCGTCTAATCATACGTTTCTGTCTAGATACTTGTCAGTTGCTCTAGACAAACCTTCCTTACCATGTATAGCTTTAAGGCAGAGGGTCTAGGTGGCCCTGCAGTCACTTTTGTTTACTTTCACGGGAAAGGGGGGGGGGGGGGGTGCAGTCAGTTGACATAGGACACCCTAGACCCCGCCGAAGTATGAGAGCTGTGATACAATTTAAGGTTAAAATGTGATATGAAAATTTCTCAGCGAGAAATTGTGCTAGTACAATGTTAAGTACAAAACAACGGTGTTGTTATAGTAGTTTTAGCTGCGAAAGCAATTTAATATTAGAACAATGGAGTTCCTTTGCAATTTATCTCCAAGTTTATTTTGGGGTTTATTATGTGCACATATAAACTTATAACTTGTTATTTTTTGTCACCACTCGTTGAGTGGGGTGCCTTTGTAACTACAGATCTGTGTTCAGAATCTTCAGGGTTACCCATTTTTTTGTCAGGCAGGCTTCTTTGAAGCACGCACCTGCCTGAACCCCCTTTTTCTTGTATATTTTCGGCCTACGCCGTTGTTAAATATATTTTCAAAAGTAAGAATACTATGTGGTTGTTTTTATTATCTGCTTTTCTAGAGTTATGATATGATTACGAATGTCCCCCTCCAGTCTTAGAAATCAGGCATGTTCGTCAATGATGGAGGGGCCACTAATAAATTATAGGTTTGACTCCTGTAAGGAGATAAAGAAAACCTAATATTTAGTAGTGGCCCCGTAATCATTGACGACTGGGGCCCTCCCGACCGTCCCCTTCCCATTCGTTGATGTATTGAGGATTTTGGTTTACTTGATATGTCAGTGAAGGAGGCATGACGCCTGAATCAGCGTCTGGTCAGAGATCCACACAAGTACATCCACGATATGATGGAAAGCTTATTAGATAGTTATTCTTATTTTCTTTTTGTTTTTATTTTTTACGAAGTTTTTTCGTAGTGAGAACCCAATTCATAATGACTGAAGCCATGAGTGAGGTCGCGTGCGCTCATGATGAAGGCTCCTCAGTTTTTAAATGCTCTGCGCGGTAGATTCAAAACTACGGCGGATTAGTGTTTGAAGAGGATGCCTTATGTAATAGGCATGTTCGTCAATGATTACGGGGCCACTACTAAATATTAGGTTTTCTTTATCTCCTTACAGGAGTCAAACCTATAAAAGTATTATGCACACAAATATATCTTTTTTACAAAGTATGAATACTATGTGGTTGTTTGATTATCTGCTTTTGCTAGAGTTATGATATGATTACGAATGTCTCCCTCCAGTCTTAGATATCAGGCATAATCGTCAATGATGGAGGGGCCACTAATAAATTATAGGTTTGACTCCTGTAAGGAGATAAAGAAAACCTAATATTTAGTAGTGGCCCCGTAATCATTGACGACTGGGGCCCTCCCGACCATCCCCTTCCCATTCGTTGATGTATTAAGGATTGTGGTTTACTTGATATGTCAGTGAAGGAAGAATGACGCCTGAAGTCAGCGTCTGGTCAAAGATCCACACAAGTACATCCACGAAGTTATGGAAAGCTTATAAATAGTTATTCGTATTTTCTTTTTATTTGTTATTTTTTACGAAGTTTTTTCGTAGTGAGTACCCAATTTCATAATGACGAACCATGAGTGAGGTTGCGTGCGCTCATGATGAAGGCTCCTCAAATTTGTTATGCTCTGCGCGGTAGATTCAAACTACGGTAAATGAGTGTTTGAAGAGGGTGCCTTATGTAATAGGCATAATCGTCAATGATTACGGGGCCACTACTAAATATTAGGTTTTCTTTATCTCCTTACAGGAGTCAAACCTATAGTATACAACTCCGACTCTATTCCCCAGGAGTTCTGGGAATATCTCAGATCTCCAAAAAGAGTTTGTAAACCAGCTAGTGACCCCATGATTAATACACCTACCCCTGCACTGATTGACAAAGACTTTAGACTGCGTCAAAAGAGCCCATAGGTTGCTGTCAAATTTTATCACACAGCAACAACGTGCACAAGCCATGAGGCAAGTAGCAGATTCTATCCCTGAACAAAACTCCAGGTCTGCACTTCATTTTATCAGAAGAACTTCACGTGTTAATTATCTGATGACCACTAGGGATGTCAATATTGCTATTTTTGAGGCAGCTAGAGCTAGACAGGATCCACGCATACAATTGCCCAAATATGCCCAAAGATATTGCTACTCGAGTTCTCCTTTCACCTCTGTTCACATGTAGATTGATTCCCCGAAACGACCTGGAATGAGGTTCATGCTCAGTTGCTAAGACCTGAGATGGCTGCATTTTAGGCAGTCTCTGCAAACAAGCTGAAACACCCTAGACAGTTCCACTCTCGTTCTCAATCACATACATACAGTAGTCCCTCGAATTTTGTGTGTTTCAAATTTGCGAAATTTCGATTTTGCGAACGGGACCCAAGATTTGACCTTTTTTGCGGAACTTGATATGTGCGATATTACTCGAGTTTTGCGGGTGGCGCCAAATGATACGGGGTTTCCGCACTAGTTTTCGGGGGGGAGGGGTAGCAGGGTCGTGACGTCGGGCCGCCCTGCAGCCCATTGTTTACTGTTTATAGATTCTCCCACGCTCCTATACGTTCTCACGCTCTCGCATAATCAACTTCCTTGGGCAAAATTGAAGTGTTACCTGTGCCCTGGGTCCCCTGAACTATAAACCCCTGGGTCCCCTGAACTATAAACCACAAGTATTTTCTTTGCAAAATAAAAATAAAGGATACAAACAAACAAATAATCTTTCGTTTAACACCCTGAATCTGTATTTCTGTGTTTTTCTTTATTGTAGGATGTATAATTAAGTGTATGTGTCATAATGTGTGTAAAAAAAAAGGACGAACATCACCAAAAAAATAGGCCCTCGATGATGAGATTTCGACCATATTCAATTAATCCCATAAGGTTAGTTATTTGAAATTTGCGGGCCGCAATGTCGACCATATTCTCGCAAAATTCGAGGGAGTACTGTACAGTACATAAAATTTTAAGACTGAGTGTTCCACACATAAGTGCAGTTTCAGTCTCTTATCCTAATGGTGGCATTCCAGGCAACCCTGTTAAGGGCTGCTTCACTTGTCAAGTTCTTGGATTTGAGATCGGGACGTATAGTCCGATCCCAGGTCTTCCTCGGTCCACCCCTTGGTGCAGCTCCCTCCACAATCACAGACCTGCATTTTTTCACCCAATTTTGTTCATCCATTCTCTCCACATGTCCATACCATCCCAGTCTACTTGTACGCATCACCTCGCTAATACTCTTTATACCTAAACGTCTCCTCAGCTCAACATTTGTTATTCTATCCTGTAGCCTGGCCCCACACATCCATCTCACCATTCTCATCTCATTACGCTCCATTCTGTTGACATCCTCTACTTTAACAGCCCATGTTTCTGAGGCATACGTCATTGCACTTCTAACACATGAGGCATACACCTTTCCCTTCAGGGGGAGAGGCATTCTTTTCATGGTCAGGATTGGCATCAGTTCTCTGAACTTCCCCCAGCCACACCTAATTCTAGCAACAGTGGCAGCCTCGGCCCCACCACCGGCAGAGATGGTATCTCCTAGGTAACAAAACTTGTTCACCACCTCCAAAGACTCATTTCCAAAATTCACAGCCACAGGATCATCACCTAACACAAGCTCGCCTTTGCACCGAGTGACCGAGTGAGGGAGATTCTACAGGTAGTGGACGAGGGTGTGAGAGAGTGGGAGAATGAAATTGAAGACATGCATAGAATTGGAAAATATAAACAAGAGTCTAGCCTGTCTAGGCCAATGAAAGTGCAGTTTCGCACAGTAGGAATAGTAGAGGAAATCATGAATAATAAATGGAGGTTGAAAGATAAGGATTGTCTGAAGCATATTTACATCGAAAAAGACTTGGACTTAGATGAAAGAAACAAAATGAAAAGTTTGAGGGATGAGGTGAAGGAATTGAATGCCAAAAGAACAGAACAAGAAGTGGATTTTTTTTATTGGAGACTGGTAGGAACGAAGAAGAGGAAATGGTTCATCAAAGCCCACAGAGGAAGACGGAGGGGCAAACAGAGAACTTAGGGATGAACGGTCGGACAGGGGAAGCGAGTACCAGTACCGAAGGACAGGAGGGAGAGACTGGTGTAAACCAGGAACAAGTGAGAGGAACAGGGCAGGTGGAGAGCACGGGGGAGCAAGGGAGAGAAGGTGGAGTGGAAGCGGGGGGGGGGGAGTAGAGTCTGGGAATATTAGGGAGAGAGAAAAAAAGAAAGGTGTAAGAAGGGGGGAGATGAAGCTGATGTATAGTAATGTGGATGGCTTGCTGTCTAAGAAATTAGAATTGAATGACTATATTGAGAAATATAAACCACATATTATGTGCTTAGCAGAAACAAAATTGAGAGGTGGTACTGAATTGGGAGTGTTGGGATGGGAAGGGTACAATGTGTGGAGAAAAGATAGAGAAGGAAAAGTGGGCGGTGGAGTGTTAATAATGACTGACAAAAATATAGAAGCAAGTGAGATTAACCTAGGCAATAATAGATCAGAAATTATAGCAGTGACAATAAAAGACAAGGACAACAAAGCAACTGATATAGCAGTGGCTTATATACCACCACAAACTAGAGCATGGAAGCGGGATAAATATGATCAACTAATCACGGAATCTCTAGATGCACTAAAAATACTTTTTAATAGGAGAAATAAATTATTATTAACAGGTGATTTCAATTGTAAGGAAGTCAATTGGGAAGGGTTAGATGCGGGAAATAATAATGAATCTTGGGGCAGTAAATTATTGAATCTAGTAACAGAAAACATGTTAACACAACATGTTAGAGAAAACACACGAATCAGAGGGATGGATGAACCATCCAGGCTAGACCTAGTCTTCACCAGTGATCCACATGATGTTAGAAAGATAAATTATCGTTGTCCCTTGGGAAAAAGTGATCACAAGATATTAGAAATGGAGATGGATTTGGGAAAAAATGAGGAGAGAAATGAAGGACATAAAATAAATAGATACAATTATGCTAAAACTGATTTTAAATCATTGAAACATTATTTCCAAAGTATAAATTGGAAGGAACTAGAAAGCCTGGAAATGGTTCAAGACAAATATAGATTTTTCCTGAAAGTATATGAAAAAGGGATACATAAATATGTCCCAAGGTTCCAATCAGGGGTAAAGAAGGAAAAAGAATGGTTCAATATAAGATGTAGTAAGGCACAGGATAAAAGAAACCGAGCCTGGAATATAGCACGGAAGACACATAGTGAAAATAACTGGAATAAGTACAAGGAGAAAAGAAATGAATACGTAAAGATACGACGCGAGGAACAATATAAATATGAAAGGAATATTGTAGAGAAGTGCAAAAATGAGCCAAAACTATTTTATAGATTTATAAATGGAAAAATAAAAACAAAAGAAGGTATTGTCAGACTAAGAGTTGGAACAAACAGCTATGAGAAAGATAAAGAATTGTGTGAAGTTATGAATGAAAAGCTTCAGTCAGTGTTTGTAAAAGAGGAGTTTATAGAACCTGATAGAGAAATGATAACACCACAGATGCCTGAAATGAAAGTGACAAAAAGTGAAGTGCTGAAATTGATGCAGGATTTGGGCGTGAGGAAATCAATGGGACCAGATGGAGTGGCTGGATGGATCCTCAAAGAATGTGCGGAAGAGTTAGTGGAACCAATCTATGAAATCATCAAATCTTCACTGAATGAGGGAGACCTGCCATTGGAATGGAAGAGAGCTAACATAGTACCAATTTACAAAGGAGGAGACAGAGAAAATCCGCTTAACTACAGACCGGTGTCCCTCACTAGCATTGTTTGTAAAATTTGTGAAAACATTATAAGGAAAAAGTGGACACACTTTATTGAGGGACAGGGGGTGCTTAGCGAGAAACAGTTTGGATTCAGGGAAGGGAGATCTTGTGTATCTAATTTATTAAGCTTTTATAGCAGAGTTGTAGATGTTACACAGGAGAGAGAGGGATGGGTTGACTGTGTTTACCTGGACCTGAAAAAGGCCTTTGACAGGGTGCCTCACAAAAGGTTATTGTGAAAATTGCAGGTTGTTGGAGGTGTACATGGTAGGATGTTAAAATGGATGGAAAACTTTTTAATAGGAAGAGAAATGAGGACCACGATACGAGACGAATATTCACAGTGGAGGAGTGTGACGAGCGGAGTACCACAGGGATCAGTGTTGGGTCCGATAATGTTCCTACTTTATGTAAACGACATGCCAGAAAACTTGAATAGTCATATGAATATGTTTGCGGATGACGCTAAGATCATGAAGAAGGTCACCTGTATAGAAAGTTGCCAGGATCTTCAAAAGGACCTAGATGAGTTGCACAGATGGAGCCAAACCTGGAAAATGAGTTTCAATGCAGAAAAGTGTCATGTTTTGGAAGTGGGAACAAGTGAGATAAGGCCAAGCTGGGAGTATAAATTAGGAATTGAAATAATCGGCAAAACACGGCATGAGAAGGACCTTGGAGTGATAATACAAGATGATCTATCCCCGGAGAAGCATATTAACATGATCATTGGAGGAGCATATGGAATAATAACCAATATGAGAGTGGCATTTAACTATTTGGATGAAGAAATGTTAAGAAAATTGATAATGACTATGATAAGACCAAGATTAGAATATGCAGCAGTGATATGGTCACCACATTTGAAAAAACATATAAACAAATTAGAGAAAGTCCAAAGGATAGCAACGAAGATGATCCCAAGATTGAAGGAGTTGACATATGAGGAAAGACTTAAGACACTACAACTGCCTACCTTGAAAGAGAGAAGGGAACGAGGCGACTTAATAACGATGTTCAAGGGAGTAAAAAGTTTGGAACGAGTAGATAGGGAAGATCTATTCGTGAGGGATAATGGAAGGACAAGAGGGCACGAGTTTAAGCTGAGGAAGGGCAGATGTCGTAAGGACACAAAGAAATTCAGCTTCCCATATAGGAGTATAGAGACTTGGAACAACTTGGAGGAGGAGGTGGTGAGAGCGAGGAACATTAACATGTTCAAATCTAGGTTGGATAAAATTAAATATGGAAATAGGGCAACATAAGTTATGATATGTTAGTCCAAAATACTGGGAACTGGGAATATCCATTACGATACTTGTCTAAGTAAAATGGATTGATTGTAAAGTAACTAAGACAGGACAACACGAGCGCTGCTCAATTCCTGTAAACTACAAATAGGTAAATACACTACACACTCAAATTTCTCTATTTCTGACTTATCCTTCGGCAGGGGTCCCTTTATTCTACTACAGTTCTTACTCTCATAGTGTACCCAACATCGACAGATGCTACATTGAATTGAGTTAGAGCCCACTCCCTTTCCACACACTGCACATGGGTATGCACCGCTCTTTTCCACATTGCCTCGTCTCAATCTACAATGCATAATCTTGGTTTTGTTAATATTGACTCTCAAACCCTTGCTCGCCATGCCCTCTCTCCACTCTCTGAATTTGGCCTCAGCATCTTGCACACTGTCAGCTATTAGGACAGCGTGGAAAAGTTAGAGTCCAATTCCCCTCTCGTAAGCTTACTCCACAAACATCTCAGGCTCATAGGGGTAACTCGTCAAACAGAGGACACTACCAGTCCAACCCCGAAACGGCGGGTGCCCAACCCCGAAAAGGGTTGAAATAGGGGAGCTATCCCCCCGCCAAAGGCGGCTTTCTAGGGCCTTTCCTAGCTGATGCTGAGAGGATTGGGTTCTAGTCATGTGGTGATGGGCTGGTCTATTAGAGTGAGAACTGAGCAATCTCTGCCATACCCATAGCTTACTCTGACTGTTCCTTTTACTTATATATTTTCTAGATCTCAAGTGACGGCGTCTCTAACGTGGATTGACCTCCCAATCTACCAAGATTGGAAGCCAAAGCGTCACATTTTTCCCTTGCCCCTCAACTTTCTCTTCATAATTGCTGAGGGACACAGGGCCCTGGGTGGGGCTTTGGTTTCCCGGGCAGCTCCCCGCCATGGAGTGGCTTCGGTCACCCAGGCTTTATTGTGGTCGGCGGGGAGGGTTCTGTGGGGGCGCTCGGTTATGGCCTTGGCCTTGCTCAGGGCCTTGGGGCTGTTCGGCCAGGCAGCTTGGGGAACAACAACAACAACCAGTCCAGAGGTCGGGGTGCACCAACATGCCCCCAAACACCAGAGACCACTTGGTCACCATCAACCCTTCATCCCTCACCAACCTGCCCAAAGTACAAGAAACTAAATTTTTCTGGAGGCCATCAACAGAGAACTGGTCCTACATCAGACAGGCCAGTTCAGGAAAAATGTCCTTCATTGGCCTCAGAGATCTTGGGCAAAGAGGGTAGTAAAGAAGGTCCTTACATGGCTCGGGTTGGTAAAACCCCTCCCCAGAGCTCAGTCCAACAATGTTCAACTATCTCTAGAGTTAGAAACAGTAATAAACCAAATGTTGACAGACAATGTTGTGACTTATGTACCAGAAGGCATACCAGTTTTTCTATCCCGCATGTTTCTCGTCCCAAAAAAGGGACAGGCTACAACAAAGGCATGCGATAGACATGTCCCTCCTCAACAAATCAATTCACATTATGAGGTTCAGGATGTTACCTATTTCCCAAGTAAGGCTAGTTCTACAACCAAAGGTCTGGATAATTACTCTAGATCTAAAAGACTCCTACTGGCACATCCCAATAGCAAAGAGGAGCCAAAAGTTCCTAGCTGTCCCATTCAGAAACAAAGCGGTAATATTCACCAGAATGCTTTTCAGCTTGAACATAGCTCCCAGATTTTTCACCAAGATAAGTGAAACAAACTCTTCTCCCTCTACTCAAGGACGGTGTGAAAATACTATTTTACCTAAAAAATTGGATGATTCCGTGGTCTTCTTCATTCAATTGCCAAGCACAAACCTTGAGTCATGCAAATGTGGCAAAGTTGAGTTTTCAGAGTAAATTTAGAGAAATCAAATCTCACTCCTACACAATCAGCAGAATGAGTAGGGTTAATCTGGATACACAACTTCAGACTATAAAATTAATCTGGCCAGGCAACAAAGCTTTCCCTCTAACACCTCACAATTGCCCTCTGTTCATCCCAAAGAGAATTCTACATCCCCTGTCGTTGTAGGTAAAATCTCAGGCAAAGGGAATCAGTGACACATTGGTCAGATCCACCTCCCACTCGATGGGTGGACACAGACGCCTCGAATCTGATAGGATGGGGCTATCAGTCGACGGAAGGTCATCAGAATCACGGAAAATGGACAACATTAAGTCAGTGTCACATCAATGCCAAAGAACTAGCAGTTCCGCAGTTTTTCCCAGAGTTCATGCGATGTCATTGACCTCCAGGTCAATTACATTCCGGATGGACAACATGACCACTGTAATTTGCTGGAAGAAACAGGTCCCCACCCGGTCCAGGTTTCTCCAGGATCTCTCGGGGAAAATATATTCTTTCTAGCCCAAAACACATTTCATAATAATCCATGCAACAGATCTACCAGGGGTCTCCAATCTGTGGGCGGATGCTCTGTCCAAGGGAAAGATTACCTCAGCGGAATGGGCTCTCAAACAAAAGGCATTCAACCACTTAATTCTGCCATTTTCACCTCAAACCGATCTGTTTTGCATCTCGTAATTCAACGAAGCTCCAGTCTTACATATCTCGGAATCACATAACACGAGAAGGGAGCCCAGATGCCCCCACAGTGAATTGGAACAGGTGGACATAGATTTATGATGTGAGAATCATCATCACCTCAGGTCGTTTCCAGGACCAAGTGGTCCTGGTTGCTCCAATGTGGCCTACTCAGGTGTGGCACACTCAACTTACTCAGTGGTATAACAAACCTCTGCAAGTCCCCCTGTCCTATTTCCACTTGAAAGAAATTGTAAACCTGCAGACCTCGCTCAATTTTGCTATGTGGACATTCTCAAATCCAAGTGGCTACCGTCTTACGACAAGGAAGTCACGGATACGCTCACAAGTCAATACACAGCGTCCACTTTAAGACAGTATAGTTCACACTGGGAACAATTTACAACTTAGAGTGTAGAGTCAGACCAGCAGTCTCCATCAGTTGCTTTGTTGTTGAAGCACCTAAATTACTTAATTGACTTTAAAAAACTAACAGTTAAGACACTTATAAACCATGTATCGACATAAAGATACCCTTCTTTATGCTTACTGGTTTATCTTTACACCAGAAAGACGAACAGGGTTTTATGAAGGCTTGTTTTAAGCTCAGAGCACCAAACCGTCATTTGCTTCCTCATTGGTCAATCTCGAAGGTCCTAACTTTGTCACAGTCTAGGTCTTATTCTGTGAGACCAAATATAGACAAGAAACTTAAAAAGTGTGTGTTTCTGATGACCCTGGCTACTGGCCATAGGGTCTCAGAATTGACAGCCATGGCAAGGTCTACTAACTGTCTATGTTTTGCCCCTAATAATGATTCTGTACATATGGTTACTGCACCAGATTCATCGCAAAAAATGAGCACCAGGAACATATCCTTACACCTTTCTTTATTCCTGCCTTGAAAAGAGCAAAGATACTCCATGCTCTATGCCCTGTTAAGGCACTATATACCGGTACCTACTCCAAGTCTGTTATTCCTAGGAATAAGGCACAATTGTGGTTTTCTCCATAAGGTTCAATAAGGTTAGGAAAGAGAGTGTTAGCATCCTTTATTGCAGATGTAATTAAGGAAGCTGAGCCTCAGTTGATTGCATAAGCCCATGATATGCAAACATGGGCCACGACCATTAGTTTTCCCCATTGGTTTTTCAATGGAGGATATAACTCAGACGGGTCTTTGGTCCTCTAGCAATGCATTCCTAGCCATATGCTTGTCGGTACATCTGGAGAAGACCCAAATTACCAAGCATAGCGTTGGGGCTGGAACATGCCCACTGAGGCCAATAAGTAGATGGATATATTTGTTCAATGCTTTTATTACCAGTGTTGTAAGGTAATAGAAGGTGTGTCCTACCATCCACCTTAAATGAAAAAGGAGGGGGCATGTTAAGTTCCATGACAAGTTGGCAGGACACACAATCCGGAATGGATAGCAGGAGTGTTATTACTACACTAGATCTGTTACATAGCAATATCTATACATTATTGCAACTATAAATGTGTAACTTTATTTTTAATTCTAATTTTGTGATATACGATTACCAGTATTCACACCTCAGTAGTTCTGTTTTTCTGAGATAAGGCTTCTTTAATGGTATCCGCCTTATACATTTATTTTTTACTGCTATACTCTTATATTTAAACACATGTCACAGTTTTCGTTTTTTTTTTGGTCTTCCTAATAGATTCTTGTTTTTTAGCTTGATGAGCATATGAAGGTCCCTAGGCTCTTACGTCATTGACGTAAGGAGCCACCAATAAATTACGGTTTTGACAACCCGTAAGGGAAGGAAGGAAAAACTAATATTTATTGGTGGCTCCTGGAGTCAATGACGACAATTGCCCTCCCACCATCCCCTTCCAATACACATGCTCAACTTGATATATACATTAGAGATCGCACCTGGTGGGTGGGGGTACCAGGCAAGGTATGGGAAACAGAGGAAGATCGGAATGCGCGTAGGCGCGGTGTTCAAACTGTGTTAATTCTTTTCTTTTTTATTTTCTACTTTTCAGTGGCTCCGTCTCAATGACGTACCTTAGGAATGATTAAGGGGTACCCCCTAAGATGATATTGGTTCTCGACCGTCGTGATTGAGGTTAACCTGGGCTCTGAGGAGCCCGGAACGAGGCTATGTTATCAGAGGCTCTTACGGTATGTCATTGACTCCAGGAGCCACCAATAAATATTAGTTTTTCCTTCCTTCCCTTACGGGTTGTCAAAACCGTAATTTATGTATAAGGGAGATAGATGCATTAAATAGATAGACAGACAGACATTTGATGCATTTAACCCTCCAGCCCCGGCTACGCATTACATAAATATTCCCCGAAACCCGGGTGTTTTGGCCGAAAAACGTCTAGGCTAGGCTACCGTATATTTGTTATTCTGACTGCTTCCCACATTCCCACGCATCCCCAAGCGTAGCTGTGTTATTTACCTGTAGAATGGCGTTATGTAGAGCTCTCTAAGTCAACTGGTTGAGTTGTGATGATGATTTCATTGGAGATAACTTTATGGCAAAAACAGCCACTTTACACTACTTTTCGATACTTAACAACAACATACAGGCACACACGAACAAGCGACGCTCTCCTTCTTGTGGCCGGAGATGCGGGGCGTCGGTCCAGCCGGCTGTTGTTTACATGCGTCGGACCGACGCCTCGCACACCAAGCTCACAGGCTTTGAGCTCATGGGTGTTTAACCCGGGAACTGCGGGGAGACTCTTAAGAGTGAGTGAAAAAAAAAATCAACTTTTGACATCGAAAAAAAAAAAAAAAAAAAAAAAAAAAATTAAATTTTTTTTTATTTTTTTTTGGCCCCTGGGCCATGCAAAATCTCAGTCCTCTACCTCCTCTCCTTCAGTTATCACCTATTTTCCCTGTTATTCCCTTATTCTGAGGTATATTTTCGTGCTAACATTAGCGAGTTGCAAGCAGGGTGTTGTCATCACTGATGGCAAGCGAGTGCAAGAGAGAGAGAGTATCGATCGATTGTGTCTCAGTGGCCTTGGGGGAAATTGGCGGGAAAGCAGGTTGCCTCACCCATACATTATACAACTCGCGGGCTATATCTCCGATTTTGACCATCCAAACGCTGTTTTCACTCGTTTTATTGTTGTTTCAGGTTAATACCTTTATAATCAACCCATAATAGGCGCATATGGATAAGTATTAATGCTATTAATGGCACAATGAATATTTTAGTGACGGAAACACCTCAAATACGTCAGCACAGGAGGACGTTTCCAATTACCCCCATGCGCACTTGTTGGGTTAAGAGCCCTTCCGGGCAGCTCGTGTATGCTTTTTTATGGGCGTTCAAGAACCCTTCCGGGAACAGAGAAAATAACATTATTAAAAAAAAGAAAATAATAATAATATACAGTATACCTAGGCTTGGGCCGCCACCCGTATATGAACCCGACTTTTCCCGTGTTGTTTTTGTGTTGCTTTTTCCCATGGGACTCAAATATGTTAGGTTCTTTATTTCTTGGGGGTCTTTGGTGAATAATAAGTCAAGTCTTGATGGTTCATCACCTCCTCTAAATCTTGTATTTTCCGTAACGTGTTGTGTTAATAGATACCCCATTGTTAGTTCAAGAAATTTGCTAGCCCAAGTATTTTCATTTGAACCCGCATCCAAACATTCCCAATCCACCTCCCCGCAATTAAAGTCCCCTGCAAGAATAAGCCTATTTTTCCTTTTACAAATAATTTCTAACATACGCAAGGTGTATGGGTGTTTTGATGTGTGATAATACATGTACAGTACTAGGAAATGCATATTTACCCATTAAACAACAATCTAAAAACATGCTCCTCTACTCGCGAAAAATAACTATTTGGCCATTACCGTTTGCCGTGGGATACAAAATATGTTGAGGGGGGGGGCACCCTCACCCCCCCAGGATTTATTGAAATCCTCATGTATTTAAACTGTAGGGAGCAAAAACCTAATTTTCCCCAACGCGAGACACCGAGGCTACACTCGCGGCGGATGTAAACAAAGTTAACAAACCCACCCGCCTCTTGCGAGGTAGGCGATATAGAGGATATTTTGTTTTTTTCAGGATCAGTAATAAATTTTTACGGGCATTTAGACACATATAGGAATGAAATACATGGTATAGGAAACCTATAGGCAACGATAAAATTGATGTATGAATTTAATTACAAGATCTTTATATTGTTCGGCTAATGTCTTTTCAAATCATAGCCCTCCCCACTATCGGGGGGCGTGTCTCAACATCGATCGAAAATGGGGAAAATAGGTTTTCCCGAGATTTATAATTAATTACAAATACTATATATTGATGCAAATGAACAAAAACCAATATGCAAAACACTCGGAAAATTTGTGGTATTAAAATAAATATTTTCCCAAATATTTTTGTTCATCTGTTTAAGTCCTTATTAAATGGTTTCTGATTATCTGATATTATAAACCGGGGCATTTTAGTTTTAAAATTATACTAGGCCTATGTTAGGTGACCTAGATGTGTGTGAATTTTGTGTTTTGTCTGTTTGTTCGTTGTTTTGCCTTGTGTTTTCCTGTTCTTGCTCTGTCTTGAGTCGGCCACCCCCAAGAAAATACAAAAAAACAAATATAATAATAATAATTTAAAATGTAAAACTTGCAAACTAAACAAACCAAAATTGGGACAAGGACAATATAAAGTCAAATTAAATTATCAAACAGGGGTGTGTGATGTCCCCGTGGTTGTTTACTGTATATATGGATGGAGTTATGAAAGAAATACTATCAAGAGCAGTGGATGTTGGTGTATCGCTGAAAAGGGAGGGAATTGAGTGGAAGCTACCTATACTGCTGTTTGCGGATGATACAGTTCTGATGAGTGATAATGAATGGGAGTTGCAGGGTCTGGTAAATGAGTTTGGAACAGTGTGCGAAAAACGGAATTTTTTGTAAATGCGGGGAAGAGCAAGGTTATGGTCTTCGAAAGGGGTGAAGTCACAGACTGTGAGGTGAAGCTGAACGGTCAGGCTATGGAGATCGTCAACTCTTTTAAGTATCTGGGCAGTGTGTTGAGTAAAGATGGGACTATGGATGAAGAAGTTCGGAAGAGGGTACAACAGGGGAAGAGGGTTGTAGGAACGCTAAAAGCAGTAACAAAAAATAGGGTGGTCAGTATGGAAGTGAAGAAGTCCTTGCATGACAGTGTGGTAATCCCGACACTGACTTACGGAAGCGAAGCATGGACGTTGGTTGAGAGACTCAGACCAAGAGTGAGAGCAGTGGAAATGAATTACTTAAGGAGTGCGTGCGGAGTTACATGGAGGGATAGACAGACTAATGAGGAAGTAAGAAGGAGGTGTGGTGTGGAGGTAGATGTGCTGGAAAGTGTGAAAAGGAACAACTTGAGATGGTTCGGCCATATGGAACGTATGGAAAGCGAGAGAATGACTAAGAGGGTGTATGAGAGCGAGGTGGAGGGACAGAGGGGGAGAGGTAGACCGAATATGAGGTGGAAGGATGGAGTGAGGAAGTACATGAACGAAGGTGGTGCTGGTTGGGGGGAGGGGCGTCGACTGACTGGGGACAGAGGTGCATGGGGGCGGTTCGTTCGTGGCCACCCCTTCGGGGATCACGGCGTCAGGCAATAGATAGATAGATAGATAGAAATTATCAAAATCGCTATGTGGAAACAACGCTTACTAAAATGAAAATTATTAAATAAAAGAACACAATCCACCACATAGGGTGTACATTACTACATGAGCAAGTTAATCTGTTTCCCAAGCAAACTAATCGCACATATAACAACGCACTATCGTCACGTTAAAGGAAGTAGTCAAGTTTGGGAAGTCCGGGACGTTCTGGCAAATTTTACTAAACTCTGCATGAATAAAGAAACTAAATATTAAATGTCAAAATATTATTTAAAATCAAATTTGCAACATGACAAGACATTAACAATAGTACAAAATACAAATATTGATAAGATATCTATACTATTACAAAATAATATATAAAATACAGTACAGCACTCACTAACGATAGATAGATGTTAGGTTAGGTTGTTAGGCTAGGCTGATAAAAAATAAAAAATCAATTTCATTAGGCTAGGCCTAGGCTAATATAAAAAAACATGATGGGATGGATGTAGATTCCGGGCGTACGGTCGTCATGTTTACATAGGGCGATCGCAGCGGTTAACTTCGTGTCTATTTTGACGACGATTTTTTTCTCGATTATTTGCCCCCTGCTGGCAATATATATGATGATGACAATATGCCATAGGGGGGGGGGGGCTTTACTTATTATTGTATCCAATGGCATTCAAAATAGACGGGAACATAAATGCAAGCGTCCGCCGCCACCGTCATGTTTACATTTGTCGATCGCCGTGGTTAACCCTCCAGCTCCGACTATTGTATTCTATAATTTCCCCGAAACCCGGGGGTTTTGGCCGAAAAACGTCTATGCCTAGGCTACCGTATCTTTGTTATTTTGACTGCTTCCATATTCCCGCGCATCCCCAAGCGTAGATGTGTTTCGTACCTGTAGAATGGCATTGAGTAGAGCTCTCTAAGTCAACTGGTTCAGTTGTGATGACGATTTCCGTGGAGAGAACTTTGTATTTACCTAATTGTATTTACCTAATTGTAGTTTACAGGAGTTGAGCTAAGCTCGTGTTGTCCCGTCTCTCAGTCTACTTTTTATCCAATTTTTTCTTGAAAATATGGATGTTCCTTGCCCATACCACCTCCTCCTCCAGCCCATTCCATTTGTCAATACATCTATAGGGGAAGCTAAACTTCCTGATATCGTTCTTGCAGGTAGGTCTTTTTACTTTGTAGCTGTGGCCTCTAGTTATTCCTGTATCCATAATTAACATATCCTCCCTATCCAGCCTCTCCAGCCCCCGGGTGCATTTGTACATCATTATCATGTCTCCCCTCTCTCTCCTCTCTTTTAAACTTGGTAGATTTAATTTGTCTAGCCTCCCTTCATATGGCAGTTCTCTGAGACTTGGAACCAATCTAGTAACTGCTCTCTGGATTCTTTCTAACTTGTGAATATGCTTCTTTAGATGCGGGGACCACACCACTGCTGCATACTCCAATCTTGGTCTAATCATACTCTTCATAATTTCGCTACCATGGTCTCATCCAAGTAGTTCAGAGCAACTTTCATATTCCCGGCCATTGCATACATTCCGCTAAAGAGCTTGTTAATATGTTTCTCTGGCGACAAATTATCTTGTATAATCAACCCTAAATTCTTTTCTTTTTCGGCCTTGCTAATTATATTATCTCCCATCCTGTACTCCCAATTTGGTCTATTCACACTTCTTCCCATATTTAACACATGGCATTTACTTATATTAAATTTCATTTTCCACTTGGTGCTCCATTCATATATTCTATCTAAATCCCCTTGCAGCTCCTCACAACTACTTTTATTTGTTATTTGTCTCATAATTTTTACGTCGTCTGCAAACATTGACATGTAGGAATTTATGCCTATCGGCAGGTCATTCACGTACATAAGGAACTTGAGAGGTGCCAACACAGATCCCTGCGGCACACCACTCTCAACTTTCCGCCACGATGAGTAAGTTCCTCTAATGTTGGTCCTCATTTCCCTATCTGTTAGATAGCTCTCCATCCATTTCAGCAAACTCCCCCTGACACATCCTAGCATCTCAAGCTTAGATAACAATCTCTTATGTGGTACCTTATCGAATGCTTTGGAAAGGTCTAAGTAGACGCAGTCCACCCATCCGCCTCTTTCTTGGAGTACATCTATCACCCTACTGTAATAACATAGCAAACTGGTAACACAAGATGTCCCTTCTCTGAATCCAAATTGCTTTGGGTTATTATCTTCTTTCTCTCTAACATTTTCATCCATCTCTTCCTAATTAGCTTTTCAGAAATCTTGCATACAATACTAGTAAGTGAAACTGGTCTATAGTTTAGAGGGTCCTCAGGGTTTCCATTCTTGTATATCGGGATGATATTTGCTCTTTTCCATTCAACAGGAACCTGTCCTTTATCTAAGGAAGCTTGAATTATGTCCCTCACTGGCTCCACTAATTGCTCTGCACACTCCTTTAAAACCCAGGCAGACACTTCATCCGGTCCCATAGCTTTCCTTACTTCAAGTCCTCTCATTGCAGTTAACAGCTCATCTCTAGTTATTTCAATCTTACTAAGACCACTCTCCAGTACTCCCGCCTGTGGTTCGTCAAAACCTTCCTCTCTAGTAAAAACTGACCCCAATTTGTTATTCATTACCTCACACATGTCCGATACATTTTCATACGTCCTAGCATCAACTCTTAATTTAGTAATTTGTTTCTTTACCTTCAACTTACTGTTTATATATTTATAAAATAATCTAGGGTCACTTTCACATTTATTTACTATGTTCTTCTCATAGTTCATTTTAACTTGCCTAATTATGTTAACATATCTATTCCTCTCCTGTTTATATTTATTCCGATTACTCTCAGTGTTCCTTCTTCTTAATCTAGCCCAAGCTGCATCACGCCTACCCAAAGCTCTTTTGCATTTCAAATTAAACCAATCTTTCTGCTTAGTAAAATTTCCAGTTTTATATTTTGGGACAAACAGATTGGTTCCTACTCTATAAATTTCGAGGAATCTACTATATTTACCTTGTACGTCCTGTTCCTTAAAAATAAGATCCCAATCTACTCCCTCTAAATATCTTTTCAAGGATACATAATCAGCTTTACTATAATTTAATCTGTCATTTATGTAGCTATTGTCTAATCTATTGGCATTACTCGAGGTCAACATCCATTTTAGTAATAGGTGATCACTTTTACCTACAGGACATAGATAGTTTATATCACTAATTTCGTGAGGATCTTTTGTAAAAATCAGATCGAGTTTAGAAGGTTCGTTATTACCCCTCATTCTTGTATTTTCCTTCACATGTTGTGCAAGTACATTTTCCGTAACCAACTCCACTAGCCGACTTCCCCAAGATCTCTGATTTGGCCCTGCATCTCCCGATTCCCAATCAACCTCACTACAGTTGAAATCTCCTACCAAGATCAATCGATTTTTCCTTAAAAGCAATCTTCTCAACGACTGAATCATATCCTCTACCATCTCCTCAAACTCCAACTCCCTCCATGCTCTGGTCTTTGGTGGCATGTAAGCTACTGCTATGTCTAGCTTTTTTCCTTCTATATCATTGAGTTCAACTGCCATTATTTCTGCCTTATCATTATTTAACTCCACGTGCTTTGCTGTCATAGGGTTCTTAACTAATAATGCCACTCCACCTCCCCTTTTACCCTTCCTATCATATCTCCATATATTATATCCTTCACTAAACACTATGTTGCTGTCAAAGTCCTGGTTCAGCTTTGTCTCCGTCAAACAGACTATCTGTGGTTGATCTTTTCTTAATATATCATCTAACTCTACCTTTTTACTGTTTATTCCATCTATATTAGTGTAGTAGCACAGTATATTTGAATCCACCTCCTTGTTTCTCTTCCCTCTCTGCCTCCTACCAGGTTCACCTCCTCCTCCTCCATCCTTTCCCTGACCCAGTTCCACCTCCCCTGCTAATTCTATTTTCCTCCCCCCCTCTCTCTCCCTCTGTTCCACCTCCACCACATCCTGACTCTCTCTCCGGTCCCCTGCTCCCTGCATTATCTCTCGCTCCGTCTCCTTGCTTTGACTTCGTACTTGGCTCTCTGTCTCTTTCCCTATCACTCCTCTTACTTTCGGTTCTTGGTGGCTCCTGATGTACCACTTCCTTACTTGCCCTTCCCTTATTCTCCAAAAAAAAAATCTTCTTTTGCTCTTCAGACAACTTTCCATTCTCTTCATCAGCCTTAGCTTGGAGTTCCCTTAAGTGTTCTCGTTCTTCTACACTTAGGTCCTTTTTTACCCTTATATGATTCAGCTCTGTCGAATTTAATTTCCAGCTCACATTGGCTACTGCTTCTGCTGTTGATCTAAACTTTAGTTCCACTCTTAGTGGTCTCATCTTGCCCTTCTTATATTTTCCTAACCTTCTCACCTCCTCCAATTCTTTTACCCATCCATAACCGTCGTCTAAGTAATCCAGTATCCCCTTGACTTTCACAACATCCCTTTCCTTTCTTACCTTCATATCTGCCAGGTGCTCTTCCACATCTCCAAAGATTACTACACAGTTACCTCTATCTATTGTCTCTCTCACTACCTTCTCTTTCTTCTTTAAAACTTGCACTACATTTTTTTCAAACTCTTTCTTTTCCTTTTCTCTCTCTTCCTTCTGCTCCTTCACAATTTCTTCAAGGGCTACCATCGTGGCACTCTCTACCCTTGTCCACTCATTTTTTACCTCACTAATTCCTTTTACTTCCTCACTCAGGTGGCCCTCATATTCCTTAAGCTGAGCCTTGAGTGCCACATTTTCCGCCGCTAACTCATCTACTCTGGCCATCACTGCCTCGAGGCTGTCACTTACTGGCCTAGGCCTATCCACCCCGCTAGTAACGCCACACATATCGGACAAAACTTCTACTTTAGCCCCTAACTCCTTCCTCCAATTTTCCATCACTCCCCTCCATCTCACTAGACCCATCAATTGTTTTTTCATACTTGCCAACTGATCATCCTTGTCCTCGGTGATAAAGCCTTCAAATTCGTTTTCCTCCTCATCCCCAGCTAGGCTTTCACGCCTTCCCGCCATCGTGAGGTGGTCGTCTGCCAGCCTAAAAACAACAATCGCCCCACTATCCCATCTCACTCCAGGAACTGTCTTACTTAATCCATATTTTCAATTACTTGGAATCTCCAATTAAATCTGAATTCTCATAAAAACACATAATTACCTTATGAAATGCACATATAAATTTCCAGGACAACACTTAGACACTCCTATCAACTTCACACAAGGTAACTCATTATCGGAGAGCAGCTGCGAGGTGTTGACAGCTCGGAGGCCTACGGAGGTGTGGCGATGTCAGCCATATGAGCCACTTTTCACTACTAAAACAATAACATACAGTCACACACAAACAAACGACGCCTCTCATTCTTGTGTTCGGAGGTGCGCGGCGTCGGGCATACCGGCTGTGTTTATATGCGTCGGACGGACGGCTTTCAAGCTGCCGGAGCCTCAGAGCCCAACCGGGGTCCGCGGGCCGCATTTGTTATGGGTGCCTCAGAGCCCAACCGGGTCTGATGGGTTAAGTTCTTGTCTATTTTGACGGCAATGCTTTCCGGTATTTGCCCCTTGCTGGCAATATATATGATGATGACAATAGCCTATGTCATGGGGGGGTGAGGGGGGGCAAAGCCCCCCCTCAACACATTATTGTATTCAAAGGCAGTCAAAATAGATGGGAACATGATGGCAAGCGTCCGACGCCACTCCGCGTAGTGTAAACAAGGCTAGCAGTACGCCCGACCTCTACATTCTACCCAACATGAAATAGGCATAGGCTAAGAAGGAAAACTAGCCTATGCTAGAGAATTAAAAATAATGAATGCAAAAATCGAGTTGGAGCTATTGCTAGAATCTTACCTAGATCATGGCTTCGACCCGGTGTAAAACTAGGGTAAATATTTACGAGACTTAACAATATAGGCAGGGCTTTAAAACAAAATTATTTTTCAAACGGTTCGTTCCGATCAGAAACCGTATTATTAACGTTTCGTTATTCGTTCCTCCTCCAAACATAACGTTCCTGAACCGGTTAGAACGTTATTCTCAAACCATGAATTGAATATGCTATTAGCCCTAATAAATAATAATGCCTATACATGACTACATTCTTATAGATAGTAATAAAGCCATACATTTCATGGTGCACAGTATTCAACAAAATCAAACGCTTATTGGTCGTAAGAACTATAAATACGACTTAAATAAGGCAACACATTTACATATACAATACAGGAAGCGTAGGGTAGGAGTATGCAATCTGTTGCTGTAAAGTAAAGACATGAGTCACTAAATTATTTATTAAATTATATATTGCAAAAAATGTATTAATTCGTAATATCACCAACCCACTAATTAAATAAACCTAATCAATGACTACATGTGGTACTCCAAGGACTCGAACCTAGGACACTCACACCGAAATTTGGCGCACCAAGCATTAGGTTATTTTCCTTAATGGTAGAACTAGGGGGCATAGATATAAACTAATGAAAGGAAGATGTAAAGGAGATGTGAGAAAGTATAGTTTCCCTTACAGAAGTATAAGTAAGTGGAATCAGTTGGAAGAGGAAGTGGTGTGTGCCAAAAACATTCATATTTTTAAGGCAAAGTTAGATAATTGTAACTCAGGAAGCGGGACAATACGAGCCTAAAAAGCTCAACTCCTGTATACTACAAATAGGTAAATACAAATAGGTAAATACAGTTAAAAGTTTAAAGGTGAATTCCAGGGATGAAATCTATTCAAACTACAATGTACAATGGGATCTGCTTGATTTTAGGTACATGATACTGAAGAACTTTCATCAATTTGTTTTAACAATATAGAAATATAGCTTATCTAAGTTATTTTATGTGGCGCGAACTGGAGTGTTTACCATGACGTAACTGTAGCCAATGGCGGGAACTCTCGACATGGGAAATGGGTGAATCTGTGTTTTTATTTTATTTGAGAAACTGTTATAATTTGTATGCATGTTTACAGCTCAACATTTGGCTTCACCACTGTCTGGTCAAGCGACCGCGATATATAAATTGAACAGAAAACGATATTATCATTACGAAATAGGCCTTAGAACCGAGTTCCCTCAACTCTGGATCAGGCTAAACATGCATAAACACTGCATGTATGTTAATTGCTGGCGAGCTGGGATTATTTCTTGATGTGCACCACATCATCAGGACGTTGGTCGATCTTTTGCAGAGCTTGAGTATTGAATTGAAAGGTATTAATTACGAAAAACAGACCTCACTGTTCAGGACCGCATATCTTGTTTACAAACGGCGTCTCTACACAATGGAATCACTCCAGCTGGCTGAAAATGCCAATTCGTCACCAACGACTATATATATTAGTATTTTGTTCTGGAGTTTAATGGAATTATATCGATATTGCCCATATACATATTACAGTATATTCATGCCAAGTTATGACCCTGCATTAATCTTAATTTTTTCGTTTATCCCTGTAGTTCACCTTTAAACACATACTCACGATATATTATCCATTTTTGAATACTGGATATTAATCTAAGCATGCTCTTAACCCATTGAGACCCAGCGTCGCACGTGATGCGTCGGCAGTTTGTTATCACCAACTCCCAGCGACGCAGCACGTGCGTCCGGCATATTAAAATCATTTACGTGGCTCGTAAGGTAGGAAATGGCGGGAGAATAGGAGGGGGAGGTACCGTAGTGTGTGTGGGAGCCGGGCCGGTAGGTGTGAGCGGGCCCAGACAGCCGCGCGGTGGTGGGCTTAGTGGGGATACTTTACACCCTTAGTTCACCGCCACTTTGAACCCTCATTACTCCGGTCGTATGGGAGCTAGAGGCTTGAGATTTATGTGAGACACTCCTTAGGATGTATGCCGTACAATGCCATACTCAGTTTTCACCCTAGTGCTCCCGGGCGGGTGGTCATGCGGGGGAGACGAACTTTAACCCCCCCCCCCCCAATGACCGAGGTGATTTTTTTTTATTATCTCACCATTCTCTTCCATTTTGGCTCAACAAATTTTTTTGAGGCTTCCCCCCCCCCCACCCCCTAAAAAAAATATCCGAGGTGATTTTTTTTTTTTTTTTTCATTTCTCATCCGTGTCTTCCATTTTAGCAAACAAAAAAAAGAAGTGAAAATGGCTTGGGACTGGAGTGAACAAAATATTATAACTAGCCGGGGCTCAACGGGTTAAACCCAATTGCAGTATCATAGCTCAATGCTTGCAAATAAAAGATGTATTTACTTAAATCATTTGGCTACTGGAAGTGATAATGGATTATTGACCAAATACGGCATGGAACAAAAAAATAACGTTATTAACCGGTTACAGGGATTTTAAAATAGCGTTTTTGCTCCGGAACAGTAAATATTATAACGTTTTCGTTTCCATTTTTGTTCGTTTCGGTTTTCGTTTCCTTAACCCTCAAGCCCTTGGGACTATAGCTCGCGACTGTGCTGCGGTACCGAGTGTTTTGACGATCTTTGGGCTATGTTAACCCAATTGCAGTATCATAGCTCAATGCTTGCAAATAAAAGATGTATTTACTGTACTTAAATCATTTGGCTACTGGAAGTGAAAATGGATTGACCAAATACGGCATGGAACAAAAAAATAACGTTATTAACCGGTTACAGGGATTTTAAAATACGGTTTTTGCTCCGGAACAGTAAATATTATAACGTTTTCGTTTCCATTTTTGTTCAGAGCATAATTTTGTTCGTTTCGGTTTTCGTTTTCGTTCCCTTAACCCTCCAGCCCTTGGGACTATAGCTCGCGACTGTGCTGCGGTACCGAGTGTTTTGACGATCTTTGGGCTATGTTAACTGCTCTGTAATTCAATGAATATGGCATGTAATGTTATGAATAAAAAAGAAAAATGTTCCACAAACCTTCCTCTGTAGAATGGCGTTGAGTAGAGGTCTCTAGCCCCTCTGGTTGCATAATGGTGAGCGCGGGAATACGAGTGCTTTTCGGCGGAAAATTCTTCCCGCGTTCGGATGCGTCGCCCCGGCCACGGCTACGACGCACCTAGCTGCTCGTCTCGCCAAAGTGTTTATCTCCCTTAGACGATTTTAGTGTTTGATATTGAGAATGTGATGTTTATTTGATATTTTTATAGTTATTTTGAGGCCAATTATATAAAGTATGTTTATTAGGGTATCACTGTCACTAATATTGCTCATTTTCACTCGATACCGTACATTTTATTAGTAATTGAGGTAGGTTATTGTTATATTAGGCACTGATTATTAGTTATTACAGGTGTTTATTATTCTTTGGTCATCAAGTATTGTGTCTTGTGTCACTTTCAGTGTGAAAAATATGCTTTAGAGTGTCACTGTCACTGATAATGCTAATTTTCACTCGATACCGTACATTTTATTAGTAATTGAGGTAGGTTATCGTTATATTAGGCACTGATTATTCGTTATCACAGGTGTTTATTATACTTTGGCCATTAAATATTGTGTCTTGTGTCACTTTCACTTTGATAAATATGCTTTAGAGTGTCTCACTGTCACTGATAATGCTCATTTTCACTCAATACCGTACATTTTATTAGTATTTGAGGTAGGTTATTGTTATATTAGGCACTGATTATTCGTTATCACAGGTGTTTATTATACTTTGGCCATCAAATATTAGGTCTTGTGTCACTTTCACTTAGTTATATGCTTTGTAAACGTTTTATATACAATTTATTGTCTTTTTTCACTGATTCATATATTTCTATAGGTTGTTATCATATGAATGTCACTTATTATATACATATGTGTCACTTTCACATATTATTAAGGTGTAATTGTATTTGTATAAATTTTCTCATAATACATGACTTTTGTATAACAATAAATTGGTTTACTTCCACTTTTTGCCTATATATATACTGTACATATTGTCATTTTATTTGGCACTTTCAGTATGATTATTAGAACTCCTGCTTGGAGTGGTAATCAAAGAAGCACCCTATAGCACAGAGTGCCACCTTGCACTCCACACACTCCATGGTGGACTTTTTACCTGACCTCGCCCTCAGCCTGCTGTTGTAGCATACATGGCACCGCTTCTGCTGCGTTCTTCCTGATTCATTCTGAGGCAGGGAACCAAGCCTGTGCCTATTCAGGTAATGAGCACACTGCAAGCAGTCAGTAACGGCGGGCCCAGGATGTGCCACTGCCCTCTGTGGCGTACCATACTTCTCCAGGAGCTCCGTCAACACCTGCTTTTGGAACCTCCGCAGGCTATTGAACTTCATGGGTGTGTTCACATTCCGAAGCTTGTATATATTGTAGGCATTCAGAACTGACATGTCCACCATATGCAGAAAGAACTTTTTGTACCATCTGCACGAGGTACGCAGGCAGTCAATGAAGCCTATCTGCATGTCGGACTTGTCCACCAGCCTCATGTTGATGTTGTAGTCCAGGACAGCATCGGGCTTGGTCACCCTGGCCTGGGTGCGGCGATCCACCTTGCCAGTCTCCACCATTTCCCCCTTGTGGATGGTGCTCAGGAGGTTGACCTTCCGCTGGTCGTGCCAGTGGATAGCCAGAATGGGCCCCGACTTCTTCTTCAACACATCACCTTTTTTGGTCTTGGAGGGAAAGGTGGCATGCCCTTCCTTTTCCCTCGTACTGTGCCTACAGTCCCCGTCTTGCGCTCATGCAGGTACTGTGAGAGAGTGGGGGACGTGTAATAATTGTCTGTGTAGAGGATGTGATTCTTGTGAAAGTAGCGGTCCATCATGGCTTGCACCACTGCTCCGCCAAAGCCAATGAGGGGGTCCACAAGCAAGTCCCCTTCCTTCCCGCTGTAGACCAGGAAGTCCAGGACATAGCCAGTTTGGCAGTCGCACAGCACAAAGAATTTTATGCCAAAGCGATGTCTTTTTGAGGGGATGTACTGCCGGAAGCTGAGTTTTCCCCGGAACAGCACAAGAGACTCATCAATGACGACCTTGCGGAAGGGCTTGAAGTAGGAGGTGAAGCGTTCTCTCATCATCTCGTACAACGTCCTAATCTTCCACAGCTTGTCTGGGAGGTGGACGTCAAGGTTGGTGACAAGATGGAGCGCTGCGAGGATATCAAGGTACCGGTTGCGAGACATATACCGGTATTTCACGAAGGCAGGGGTGGATATCAGATCATTGGTGATCCAATAGTCAGGCAACCTATGCTTCTTGACATGAGGCATTAGCATGGTGAGTGCCAGGAACACCATGAACTCTTTATGAGTCACTGGGGTCCACTGCCTCATGTGGCCCTTGGTCACCTTGCCCAAAAAGTGGACCTGGAATTGGTGCTGCTTATTTGTCTCTTTGACAACATAGCCTACCACCTCCTCATCAAAGAAGGCCTCAAATAGTTCGTGTGGTGGAGCATTGGGGCCTGCAGGAAAATTGGGGGTAATGCCTGAACCCTCCAGTACCTCATCAAAAGCTGGCACATCAGGGTTGTATCCATCCCCATCAACTATGTCTTGCCACTGAAAAACGTAGAATGGGTCTTGTCTACGCTGACGAGGAGCTCCAGCTGGTGGCCCAGCACGCCCACGGCCAACTCGGGAGGCGCGCGCCCTAGGGCGGCGAGGGCGGCGGCCAGCACGACGCCGGGCCAAGCGGATGGGTCGAGGGTCGTCGATGTCCATATAGTCATCGTCAGAGTGGTCATCTTGCCCTGGCGGTGGACCTATGTAATCATGGCCAGAGTCTTCAGAGAGGTGCCCTTCATCATCAGTGGCCCCCACATAATCTGGCGGGGAACGAGTGATGCGTGGGCGGCGTGCGGGTGGGCGAGGTGAGGCTGTGTCCCCCCGAGGTCCTGGGCTCCTTGGCCTGCGACGAGTGACAGAAAGCAATGCTTCACTGTCACTAGGCCCAGGTATTGGTGATGCGAGCTCAAAGACTTCGTCAGGAACATATGTTGACGGCTGGAGAGGTGGGGAGGACCGTGGGGAAAGTTGCGGCGGCGTATGGCTGGGGCGGGCAGGGGTGGACGCCGCGGGAGCCTCGAACAAAACTCGCTTACTTGTCTTGCTTTTTTTCGCATATTTGCTGCCTTTCCCCTTTTCGGCAGCAGTATGTCTCCTGTCAGGGGACCTAGGAGGCAAATAGGCCGAAAGTGGGGGGGTCCTCAACCCTTGGCAGTGGTGCGGGTGGTGGGGAAGAATGCGGGTCAGCCGGGTCATCTTGGGTGGCGTGGGTAGATAAGGGAGACAATGGCGGGCGAGAAGAGTCACCACGCTCACCCTAACTCACAGCCTCATCCTCACCAAGTATTTTGGCTTGTTCCCTAGCTTCCGCGGCCGCCTATTCAAGTATTTTCTTCTTATATAAGTGTTGCTTGAAAGGCGATTTAGCTGGCGAAGGGCTTGGGGTCGTGTCACTTATGCGAAATTTGGTGAGTGACCTTGAACTCTCCCACTCACTCTCTCAAGTTCACCGTCTGTAGGTAAACCAGCTTCCTCAAAAACTGGTACATCACCTCCATCACTCTCATGTTCTCTCGCAAATCCCAGGAATTGCTCTTCTTTATCACTCTCATGGCCATAACCACTCGACTTATAATTACTGGAGTCGTCACTTACTTCATTATCAACATTATGCTTGGCATCAGCTCGCTCATAAAGTCTCAATGTCGTCTCAATACCTCCGGGAGATAACACATTTAGGCGATGGTGTCGGGGTAAGGCGCGATGAACTAGCACGGGCGTCGTAGGAAGCACGGTATCGGACACAGCGGAATCACTATTTGGCGTACTATCCATGATGGCGTCGGGGTAGATACTGA
This sequence comes from Paralithodes platypus, assembly GCA_032716605.1. Classification (NCBI taxonomy): domain Eukaryota; kingdom Metazoa; phylum Arthropoda; class Malacostraca; order Decapoda; family Lithodidae; genus Paralithodes; species Paralithodes platypus. The sequence continues at coordinate 10,638,208 of CM064499.1, read as the reverse complement.
TGCTGTGGCGTAGTTTACGTCTGGTGGCGCCACCTACCCTCCCACGATACCAAAAATGTAGGCGTGGCATTCGAAAGCACTCACGCAAGCAATGGGTGTTCAAGAGCCCTTCCGGGTTGCGCGGGCCGAGTTTGTTATGGGCGTTCAAGAGCCCTTCCGGGTTGGAAGGGTTAAACCGTTTCAAAGCCCTGCATATAGGTACGGTAACACATTTCGGAATTTATCCAGTTTTACACCGGGTCGAAACCATCTATATATTATTTAGACAAATATGTTAGTTAGGTCATGTACTTCATTGCCATATATGTCCACCCCGTCGGAAATTCATTATCAAAAAAATCCCTAAATCTCTAAAAAAAATATAAACAGGGAACGTGATCTGGGTTTAGACCGTCGGCGAGACAGGTTAGTTTTCGGTTAGGCTAATTTTTTTGCATTTTCCAATGGGGTTCATAAAAAAAACAAAAAAACAAGGAAAAAGAATAAAAAATACTTGTAAAAATCGTCCCCGGTATAAAACAGGATATTTACCCACATTTCTAATGGTAGTTATGGGTTGCTATCATATGCTTCATTGCTAGCCTACCGGGTATATCATTTTTATCCCCAGGAAAAAAGAAGGACAATATTTACGAGCCACACCACAGCTGGGATCTCATTTCTAATGGTAGTTTTGGGTTCCTATCATTTTATGCTTCATTGCTATATAATTTTTATCCACCGGAAAATATATTTTTTTTTGGCTTTATTTATTTATTTTTATTTTTTTGCATCTAACCAAAAAACCTAACCTAAATGTATTTGGGGGCTATTAGGTTAGATTAGGTTAGGCCTAATGCAAAACAAAAATAAAGCCAAGAAAAAAAAAATTCCGGTGGATACAAATTATTGCTTACCTTAGTGATAGTAAAGAGGCAAAAGAGTCAAAGCCTCCTCTCAGTTTCCTTACATACTCAAACTGGTCGTATCTGTTTTTAAACATATTGACACTGGTACTCCTTATTACATTTTCAGTGAGACTGTTCCATTTATTTATAATACGCGAGTTGAAAAATTTATTCCGCTTTGATGTTCGGTGACGTGGGTTCAATAACTTTAGACTGTGTCCTCTGGTCTTCAGGTGTCGGTCAATGGGAGCTACCTGTAGAAAATTTTCACCAACCTTGTCGAAACCCTTCAATATTTGGAAGGTTTCGATCATGTCTCCTCTTATCCTACGTTCTTCTAATGTGGTGAGACCCAACCGAGCTAACCTCTGTTCATATGAGAGCTCTGACAGTTCTGGGATTAATCTTGTAGCTCTACGTTGGACTTGCTCCAGTCTCCTTATGTCCCCCCTGGTATACGGTGACCATGCCTGGATACAGTATTCAAGTCGAGGCCTGACCAATGATTTGTACAACGCTAGCACCATTTCAGAATCTAGGCAGGTCATCGTTTTCCTTATGACTCCCAGCATTGAGTTGGCACTAGCTGCTGCTTTAGTAACCTGTCTTGAGGGCTTTAAGTTGTTGGTAATAAAGACACCAAGATCCTTTTCTTCTTCTGTTTCCTGAAGTGGTGTTGGTCCCATGTAGTATTCAAAGCCTGGGTTGTTCCTGCCAATATGCATAATCTTGCATTTTTCTTCATTAAAGTGGAGTAACCATTTCTGGCTCCACTCTTTCATCTTGTTCAGATCTTGTTGTAGAACCATGCCGTCTTCTGCACTCCTTATTCTCCGGTATAGTTTAGCATCATCAGCAAAGAGTTTCCCACTTGACTCTTTGTTCTCAAGCAAATCATTGATATATACCAGGAAGTGAACTGGACCCAGGACACTTCCTTGCGGGACGCCACTCCATACCTCCAGCCACTCCGAATAGAAACCCCTGATGCTGACTCTCTGTTTTCTATTAGACAGGAAACTCTGTACCCACCCAGCAATTTCACCCACAACACCAAGAGCTTCTAGTTTCGCAAGTAGACGACGGTGAGGTACAGTGTCAAAGGCCTTCCGACAGTCGAGGTATGCAACATCTATACTGTCCCCTTCATCCATTGCATTTTCCAGTTCTTCCAAGTATTCTAGTAGCTGGGTTAGGCAAGACTTCCCAGATCTAAAACCATGTTGACAATATATACTGTATAGCAATGAATCATAAAATGATAGGAACCCAAAACTACCATTAGTAGTGATAAACAATAAGTTAAATTTCTCAGAACATTTAGCGGAAAAGATAAACAAAGCCAATAGAATTGTAGGGCTGATAAGGAGGACATTTGTGTCACTTGACGAAGAAATCTTCAGGAATCTCTATACAGCACTGGTTAGGCCGCACGGCCCGCACCTGGAATATACGAACCAGGTGTGGGCTCCATATATGGTAAAGGATATAGAAGCAGTGGAGAAAGTGCAGAGGAGAGCTAGCAAGCTAGTACCAACATTGAAGAACGCGGGCTATGAGCAGAGGTTGAGGACACTGGGGCTTCCGACACTGGCATATAGGAGAAAGAGAGGGGATATGATAGACTTTTAAAGGTGGGTGTGCATGCTATTATTTTCCTCCACAATCATTACCGGCAGTGTGCACTATAGCTTTTGGTGCAATATTTTCTGCTACAATGGCTTAATTATTTATATAATGGCCAAAATAGGATATGGGTGACACTTTTCTGGATTCGGAGTTTAAGCGCTCTGATGACGTATGCCCAGGAACACAACAAGCTCTTCTGACAGGTGGAAATGGAGGATAGTGACAGTAGTTCCGATTCGTTTGCCAATACTGAGGGTGATAACCGTGATTATGGCAAAGAACCTCAAGTGATGAATATTGGTGGTGTCCAGGCTTATACTGTATGTATGAACCTGTAGGACGAGATCCAGCAGCAGGAGAGGAGGGAGAAGCAGCTGTGATTACCGCCCGCCTTGTTTACACTACTCGGAGCCGCGGCGGACGCTAGCGATCATGTCCCGTCTATTTTGACTGCATTTGGATACAATATGAACAGCCCTCACGCATCCATGACTTATTGTCATCATCATATACATTACCAACAGGGTGCAAATAACAGAAAAAAATCGCCGTAAAAATAGACGGGAACTTAAACCGCGGCGATCGTTTTTTTTTTTTTTTTAGCCTAGTTGCTAGTACCGGTAGTTGAATTTCAGCCAATAAATTTCTTTAGCCTAGGTTAGGCCTATATCCATCGACACTGACTGTATAATTTGGGCTAGGCTTAAGTTAGCCCATATTATCCACTCTCCTGACTCCTGAAATTGGCAAGCACGTATGGATGGGAGGGTGGTTTGGGGGATGGTGGGGGGAAGGTAGAAGGGTAATTGACTCGTGTTACAAATATGGAGCCGATTGGTGAGGTAGTTTCGCCACCACGGATTTTAGTTTTTTTATGTGATGTTTACGGATAGGCTGGAAGTGGGTGGTGGGAGGAAGTTGGGGTTGTGGGTGGGGGAAGACAGAAGGTAGGGACTTGTCACACAAATATGGAACCAATTGGTGCAGTCGTTTCGCCACCACATATTTTCCTTGTGATGGCCTGATGCGGCGACCATGGTCGGCGAGTGGATTGGGGGAGGGGGTTGGGGTGGTGGTAGCAAGACGCCAGAAGGGTAAGGTACATGTGGTAGAATATGAAAGCTATAGGTGCAGTCGTTTCGCTGCTACACATTTTTTTTCGCGATTCCGTCTATATATGGCACTGGGCGTGACAAGACCCCAGTCCGTATAGGCAATCAGCGGGGCATCTAGCCATACCCATACTCCACTGCACTTATGTCAAAGCATTCATCACGAAAATGTCCATGGCCCTTGACAGCTTGCTTTTGGGCTTTTGGCTCACCCCCCTGGTGCTTTGCTCTCCCCACCGTCCCCATTTGTCCCTGCGTCCCGGATACTTGGCAACCTTGGCGATCCGCTGCTACGTGGGCGACAAGGGATGTTGCCTAACCCCCAAACCAGCACAACCTTATTCCCCCTTTTGGCTACTCCTCGAACGCTGTTTACTTCCATAGACTTTGCCTGGGGGTCCGTCACCTCTCACGTGCCGTACTCGTTGCCCGGGGTCAGCCTTCCCAATCTCTCTTTGATTTGTTCTCTAATCCTTGAAGAGAGTTCATGCCAGCGTAGCGTGGTTGCTACTGGAGGATCTACCCTCACACCTTTCACATACAGTATCACATGATTTTCCTTTCCCGGCACGCCCCCCCCCACCTATAGTCGTGACGGGCCCAGTCGCCTGCGGCGGTGTTTTTGTGCCGGTAGTAGTCGTCGCTCGGGCCGAGGCGCACCCGCAACGCGCGGCCCACTCTCCCACGCCCTTTCACCCCCGCACGGCACTGCGCTATGAGACGGCCCGCCCCCCCCCCCTCCCACCCTGCTCGTGCTCAGCGTGGTCCACGAGAGGGGGCACCACCGCCCCACACTGCCTCAGTATGTCGTCGATTTCCGACCCTCCATAGGGAGCATGAACCGTCATCTTACTCCAGCATGGGGAAGACCAAGATATGATCCGTTTGATTCTACAGCCTACACGCACCCCTACGAATAGTCCACCCTGTTGACCCGTCTGCAGTTATCCAGCCGCCCGCCCCCCACACATCGTGGCACCCCGGCACACGCAGCAGGCCAGTTCCTGGTCAGCAGCTCGGCTACACAGTGCCAGTTTGATCTTTCGGATCTCCTGTAAGACCTTAGAACTGGGCGTTTTCGATCCCGCTGTGGTCCGCGGCCAGTTACCTCCACGTCACGACTTTGCCCCAACAACCAGCCAACACACTATTGGCAGATTTTTTACATTTTGTTTCTTGGACGATACCTTTGGTGTAGAGCTGTTAAGTGAGTGGCTGTTCCCGCGTCTTGTTCAGCCTAGCGTAGTGTAGACCGTTTTGACACTTTAGTCCATCGTGTTCTATTCCCGCTATTCTTTGTAATCATGGATCCTTTGCTATATG